>JBAMBL010001038.1:0-43138 GCA_037043405.1 Drosophila subquinaria | reverse complement strand
TGGATTCTTCAGATCCTCTTGTGTCGAGCATCTATTTAACAAAAAGACTGGGTCAGCAAAATAAACTACCCCTACCAACAGACGTAATCGAGCTTTTGGAATCACAAAACTTGATATATTTTTGTAACATGAACAATTATAACAATGTTCCCGATTTTGTTAGTAACAATAGTGATAGTGATTCAGATTCTGACTCTGAAAATCCGTTTTCAATTAAAATTGATGTAGAAGACGACTTTTAGGAACAATGTAAGATACTTATTTATAGTCATTTTGAATGCATTGTTATTTTTTACTTATTAATATTAAGGTTAAGTGTTAAAAAAATGAATTAAAAACATTTGTTGAATTAAACGAGTGCTAGCATTATTAATTACCGTACAAGTATCAATAAGAGGAAACCTATCTCATATGGGCGGCTAAGGAAGGCGTGGTCAGATCGGTCTGAAACTTAGATATATTTTTATGTGCATCGAAACTGTCGTATGTACCAAATTTCAAGAACCTAGCTTTAATACTTTAATTTTCGTCGAAAAATCGACTCGCTGGCCCAATGTGCTGGGGGAGAATTTCCAATTTGGCTGCGCAGGTTATAAAGGAACTGCGTCGAAGGGAGAGGCTCCGCAATGGAGCCATAAACTAAGCGGCTACAGCCGTCATCTACTCCGTGAAGTAGTGCTTCCCGAAAGTCCCGCGGGCTAGATTCTCTTCTCTTCTAAATACCACATATCTAATTCTATTCGAGGTAATTTCTGATATTCAATTTTGTGACGAATAGTATAAAGTTTTACAAATAAGCTATTAAAAAAAAATTTTGGCGCTCGGAACATTTTGCTAAAAGGTTCCAATTCCTCATACCTAATAAAAATTACATTTTTGCGCAGTACCGAATGTCAAAAATGTTGTTAAATAATTTATATGTAAAACTTAATATTTTTCGTCACAAAATTGGATACTAGAAATGAAAATAAAATTGTTTTCGTCAGTAGACTTTTACCTCGTAGAGGTTTTTTTTATAAGACATCAGAAATTTTACATAATTTTGTCAAAAGGTGTTTAGTGTTAGTAGAAATATACGTCAGCACCATGGCCAAGATAATAATGAGAATAAAATAAAAAACATTAAGTTAAAGTGCGTTGCAGAAATTTGCTACACTTACACGTAAACCAATTAATGCTCGCATTCTTACCAGCAAAATCAAACTGTTTGGCAACACTGGTTTCTATTGCAATGCTCAAGTGTGAAGGTCAATTCTCTTGCAAGCAATATTGGTTTTACATAAAATATTTTCTCAAGAATATAAATATTTTTTTGTTTTCATTCAAAAACAGACATTTAGTTAAGGTATTGGGGTCTCAAATGTCCAAAAATCAGCAGGTGCTCTCAGAACAGGTGCAATAGGCTTGGTAGGGCACTCTTCAGGAAACCTGTGCCAAACTTGTGGACTTCATACTCTGAAATACTAAAAATGACAGGTGCTACCAAAAAACATTGAAGTTTTAAAAAAATAATGTGTAAAAATAAATTCTATACTTAATGTTCCTTGTCCCTATGTTTTCTGCTTTTCGGAAATTAATGCTTTTTTTTATATATTATAATATTGACTAAATATTTGTTAAATTTAGATACAAATAGCGATTAGGTATAGAGCCTAAGAGTTTAAATGCATTGGATCTTGCAAAGATGAGAATAATATTGAAAATAAGCAAACAATTTTATTGTCCCTATTAATTCTGCCGCCACTGTAGGCATAAAGTATTCCTTTCGGCTGCGTCCTGAAAATATTTACGTTATAATTACGGTTAAAAAAGCAGTTTAATATCGATCGATTCTCGTAAAATTTATTTACATATTGTAGCTTTCTAATTTTTTTTTTTAGAATTTAATGCTTAAATTTTCTTAAAAACGTACGTAACGTAAAAACGTTATGCTGTAAAGGATTATCGTTAAATTTAAAGGGTATAGGGTATTTTTACTTGATCAGAGAGTAATCCAATTACTCGGTTTTGCGACTTTTTGTCTTATCTTAATTTAATCAACCTTTAATAAGTTACTTTGGGAATTGAAATCAGATATTCTTTTTAAAATTAGTGTATCATTTCCTTTATGAATTTGGAGCAGAGTGCTAAGCTTATACCCTGGGTTAGATTAGGCGAAGGGGAGAAATATTGCACTTTGCACACTGCGACAAAAATCGATGACTATTGAAACTTACATTTTGGAATCGTTAAACAGAGTACAATTGTTTTTATTCAATAGGTATTTCTTATGTTACGGACAATGTCTTACATTTTGGGCGGAGAATGATCTGTAGATTAAAATACAATTGCACAGATAACATAAATAAAAAATAATTATAAATGTTACTAAATTTTATCCTCCCCCAATTGAAATCTATGATAAATTTTCGATTAATTTAAGCATTTTAATAGTTTGAATATTTGGATTCGCTTTGTCTAAAAAACACCAAACCGTTGCACAGTGTAAGATTTTGCCAATCTAGGGGGACTTAATTGAAAAATAAAATATTTTTAAGGTTAATGAGCTTTTAAAAGTCAATTTAGAAATGTTCAAATGTTACGAAAACAAGCACAAAACAAAACAAAAAATGTTTGTTCAGAAAATAACGGTTCTTAAACCGGCATTTGAAATGCATGCAAAATTGCATCGGAAAGCGAGCAACAGTTGACAATGTTTATTCTTTTCAAGTGGATCGTGTTGTCACTGTGAGCGGTAAAATCTATTTTTCTCACAATTTCTGAGATTTCATTATTGATTTTTCACAATATAAAGGAACTTTATAAAAGTGCTTTCAGACTAGGATTTTTTAACCGACACTTTTTCACCGACGGTGAATTTACCCATTTACAAAATTCTCATCGGTGTTCATACCAAAATACCATCGGTTTTTGTTTTCACGGTAGCTGGTCACACCCAACACACTTTTAACTCGCGCATACTTTTTTTTTTGCCGAAAAGCACAAAAAAATACCAAAAAAGTGCGATGTTAACGTATTGATGTTTCACCGACGCAAAAAACCGATGGAATAGAACGTGTTCTATTTCCATCGGTGAGCGTCGGTTTTTCACCGACACTTAAAAATTTTGTGTGTTTACACGACACCGACAGTTTTTTGACAAAAAGTGTCGGTTAAAAAATCCTCGTCTGAAAGCACTTTAAGTGGCCTAGAAAATTTTTATTATTTGTTGGAAATAAGTGCCAAAAAGTAAGTAATTTTTTAACAATATTTGTTTTTTTGGTGAAAAAAAACTAACAACATTCAATCACATTCAAATCAACCAAAACATACATCGTTTGGAGAAAATCATTCTGAATCAGGATCAGAAATAAAATGTTGCCCATATTTTGCCCAAAGGACTTCAATTTAGCAATGATTGCAATAACATGCGCAGAATTTTTCGAGGTTTGCTCAAGCAACTTAAGAACCGTTAACCTTAACTCACTTATAGAGCGCGCAGCAATGATATGGCAATGGTATTGATAATATTAAGTTCAAGTTACACCTAGCAAACATGTGCCATGAATTTTAGTTGAGGTGGAGTAAATCTAGGAGAGATAAATCCAGATTTATGACCTATAATGCAAATTAGTTTCGGGGCACAATTAAAGACGTTGATTATAAGTTTGATGTCCCGCCTTCAACCTCAAACCGTCCAATTTTTATCTCATGATCAATCTAATGAAGAAAGTTGTGATTAAAATTCAGATTCTGATAAAATTTGCAGAAAGGTTTATCGTCTTATCTTTTTATCAACTTTGAGGTAATTTTTTAATAATTTAAAAACATATTGAAAAATATGTAAATTGCTTTTCCTTTCCATAAATAAATTATCTTTAAAACAAAACCATTTTTCCATTTTTTCGGCCCATATTTTTGAAGTTACAAGCAAAAGCATGTGCATATAACAAAAATAATTAGTTTGGAAATAAAAAAAAATTTTGTTATTATTAATTTTAAAAAAATATTTTTTAATTGGCTAAAATTATAAAAACCTGATACTTTTTTGATAAAAAAATTTGTTGTTTTTTTTGCGGTTTTTGTGTAAAAAAAATGAAAAATTTCTGGTTTTTCCGTATTTTACGCCCTTTAAAGTGCCACGCCCACTTTAACTTTTAGACCAAAAATTTCTTTGGGGAAATTCGAACATTCACTCTAAATTTCAAGTCGATAGCTTTAAAACAACGACTGCTACTGAATTAAGTCCCCCTAGATTGGCAAAATCTTACACTGTGCGTTGGCATGTTGAGTAGGAAAAATTATTTTAAATGGTTAATTACACTAGTTTACAAAATAAAATTTTTTTTTTGCAAAGTGAATGAAAGTATTTTTTTCTTATGGACTTTGGCCTGCTAAACACGAAAATGGCATTTAAAAATTTTTTTATGGAAGCGTTTTCGAAATACTCGAATTTTTGCGAATTTTTGAGTTTACTCCAACACTTTTGAGTATACTTCCAAATCTACTTATCCAAATTTGCCAACCAAGCACTTTAATTAAAGGTAAGTTAATTCTCTTCAACTTTTTTCCATAGAGTATTAAGATTGGTTCAGCAGTTCAGGTGCTAGCGATTTTATAAAGTTCGAAAATGGGCGTTTTTTGTGATTTTTTGAGCTTGAAAGCTAACATATCGTCCTGGAAAAAATAGAAATCAATGAGATAAAATTTTTTTTACTTATTTATCGTAAAGCCGATACTGTTTCAAACAAAATAAGGTATAGTTTATGCAAATCCATCGACAGATGGCGAAGAAAGGCATATTTACGTGAAACACCTAGCACCAGTAAAACACCGATTGTAGCGGTACTCACATGCAGCGACCAAACGCACTTGTATATGTGCAAGGGCAAAGGCGAGCATTTTCCACAACTTTTGGCCCAGTTAAATCTGCATTAGTTCGCCATATGTCAATGGATTTGCATAAACTATACCTTATTTTGTTTGAAACAGTATCGGCTTTACGATAAATAAGTAAAAAAAATTTTATCTCATTGATTTCTATTTTTTCCAGGACGATATGTTAGCTTTCAAGCTCAAAAAATCACAAAAAACGCCCATTTTCGAACTTTATAAAATCGCTAGCACCTGAACTGCTGAACCAATCTTAATACTCTATGGAAAAAAGTTGAAGAGAATTAACTTACCTTTAATTAAAGTGCTTGGTTGGCAAATTTGGATAAGTAGATTTGGAAGTATACTCAAAAGTGTTGGAGTAACCTCGAAAATTCGAAAAAATTCAAATATTTCGAAAACGCTTCCATAAAAAAATTTTTAAATGCCATTTTCGTGTTTAGCAGGCCAAAGTCCATAAGAAAAAAATACTTTCATTCACTTTGCATTTTGGCTGTAAACTAGTGTTATGAAACATAATTCTAAGTAGTCTGCTATTACTAAGGCTTTTGAGAAAATGATAACTTCTCAGCTGCAATTTCTTTGTAGATCTATTATTTCACCCTACCAGCATGGGTTTCTGAAACATAGATCTACTACCACTAACTTATTAGAATTCACTAAGTTTGTTATACATGGTTTTCAAAATAAAATGCAAACTGATGTCATTTACACTGATTTTAGTAAAGCTTTCGATTCCGTTAATCACAATCTTTTATTGCGTAAACTCTATCTTTTACGTTTTCCTAATAACCTAATTCCGTGAATTTAAAGCTACTTTAAATTTTAGAACCCAGAAAGTTTTTTTTAATGGTTTAGTTTCTAAACCTGTTCAAGTTTATTCTGGAGTTCCACAAGGAAGTCATCTCTGCCCCTTGTTATTTACGCTTTTTATAAATGATCTGACTTCTGTTGTAAATCACTTTAGGGTTCTCATGTACGCCGATGGCGTTAATCTTTGTATGTCGGCCACTGACAATCTTCTTGGGATCAGGCTGCAAACTGATCTTGACAATTTTCAGACATGGTGAAAAGTAAATTCTTAAATCTTAATTGTAGTAAATGTAAAGTTATGTCTTTTAATAGGCGAACTCTGTTTGAATTTAATTACGTTCTTAATTGTAAACCGCTTGAACGTATTATGTCGGTTACTGATTTGGGTATTCTTCTGGATCCTAAGCTGAAGTTTGACAAGCACATTGCATCTATTGTTTCTAGAAATTTCTTACCTCTTTCTCTTCAATCCTGTGTTGCTAACTATGCTATTCATAACCCTTTTCGAGTACTTTGTTGTAATTATAACAATCTTTCTCAATTTATAACTAATTCTTATTCTGTACAATAGAGTGCATCGATTTTTTTCACAAAAAATGGTACCCCATTTTCGTAATCTATGGTCAATTCTAAGATGTTTTCACCATGAAAGTTCGAAAATTAATTCCTGGTCCGCGCTTTTATGTTGAAAGATTCATTTTTTTAACATTTATATCTTGGGTGTTTATGGACCGATCCTGACAAACTTGGTGTCAATACTCTTGTTTGGACCAGGACTTTTAAAATTAATTAGAATAAAAGGACAAATTGTCCTTTAGATATGGTTTTCGTCCATGGAAGGAAGATTTCGCGATTCGATTGTGTGAAGATATAACCTAAAAAAATTAGTCAGAATTTAATATAATTTTGGCCCAAAGAACGTTTTTATCGTCCTTGAACTTGTATTTTTTAAGTCCTGGTCCAAACAAGAGTATTGACACCAAGTTTGTCAGGATCGGTCCATAAACACCCATGATATAAATGTTCAAAAAAATGAATCTTTCAACATAAAAGCGCGGACCAAGAATTCATTTTAGAAATATAGTTTCTTGGTGAAAACATCTTAGAATTGACCATAGATTACGAAAATGGGTTACCATTTTTTAATTTTTTCGAGCCCATACAAATCGATGCTCTCTACTGTACAATCACTGCGGACGGCAGTCCGCGCTAGTGACGAAAGCAGCACGAAGGGTGCGAAGGCGACTAGCATATATACACAGGACGAATGGAAAATTTGCTATGACTGTCCGATCAGGTCGAGTTATATACCGACCGAAAGGTATCAATTTAACTTAAAAATGTGCATGCTAAGACTTTTGGAAACCCACCTGGTTCGTGAGATAAACAGGTGTAAGTGGGAGGAAAATTTAAATTATTGGAGCTAATGGGGTCGTTGGAGCCTTTTTGAATTTTCGTTGAATTTTTTACAATTCTCATCAAAAATACGCGTCGAATGACACCTCGATCACCTCGAAATTTTTTGGGGCCTTCCGAAATTGAGATGAAAAGTCAGTATGTTTGTTTGTTTGTTTGTTTGTATCAAAGCGTTGATTTAGCTTAAAAGTTTAAATGAGTTGTTTCTGCTCAAAAATCTAGAAACGTTTGTTCTACGACTTTTTCGAAAAATCGTTAGTTTAGCGGGAGATCGCTAAAAACCGCTAAAATTAAAATAATAAAAAATATTATCCAAACCATAGAAGCTACAGATATGATCTATATGTCGTTGAAAAGGTATTTTAAAGGGCTCTTAAGCATACCTACATATATTTATATATAAATAACTTAAAAAAAAATTTTTGCATTCGGCACTGCGCAAAACAGTGAGTTTTATTTGGTATGAAGAATTGAGACATTTTAGCGCAATGTGCGGAGTGCCAAAATTTTTTTTTAAAATTATTTATATATGAAACTTAATATTATTCGTCACAAAATTGGATATCAGAAATTTTGGGGCATGAAAATGTTTTTGTCACTAGACTTTTACCTCTTAAAGAGGTTTTTTTATGGGATATAAGCTCTTCTTCTTCTTCCGACATATTAGCCAGATGTGTCTGATAGTAAAAGCAGTTGGAGAAGCATTTCAGCATTTTGATGACTTTAAGTTCAATCGGTGCGGTTATTGTTGATTCTGCGGATGATTCCGTTGAAGATATGAGTGCTACGTATAAAAAAAGAGTCTGTTATATCAGAACAAACTTTTATTGAAAATCTTGGGAGATAGTTTATTTATTAAAATATTCTGCATTACAAACGCACGTCCTCGATTGTGGATCGTCACCTGTCCGGAAAAGATTTCGCTTCCCCTCTGCAAGCTCGGTCTTACTTTTTCATTTCAGGCCTTCATATTTTGCTTTTAGGGCCGAGACGCTGGTGTACTCTGTAGCTAGTTTTTCTCATCCGAGGTCCTTTTCTTCCAACTGATGACATTCAACTTCGTATTTACTAACATACTCTGGTAGGCGCATTCTGTTTCGCTTCTTTATCGTTTTGAAAATAATATTATTTTAAACTGTCGCCCAAAAATACACTGCTCCAAAGCAGTTCTCTAATACAGCGCTGCCACAATTTTAACATTTTCCACATTCACAATTTCACGTGATGTATAAAACTTTAAATTGATTGAAAAACTGAAATTGTTTATGGAACACATAATTTAACTTATAATCCAATGTGAACTACTACTGTATTTGACTTTATTGTGACATTGAAAAAACGGCCCTAAATAAGAAAGCTTTTGTGTATACCATACAGTCAGAACAGTTTTTTACACAATTTTAGATTTTAATAAACTTAAAGCATTATTCGATGTTAAAGTCTTGACCTACGAACTAGTTGGAATAATAGAATTATATATAGAATGCGATGCATTAATATATGTATTTTATAATCTATTTTATAGCTGTACTGTGATTGCATGCAGCCCCTTTTGGCTCCCACACAACCGGCTGCCAATTCCCACGCATTGTGTGCTTGAATTTTCACAGCGTGTGAAAAACGGCAGCCGGCTTAAAAGTCAAGACTCAGATTTTCCAAGATAATTAGTGCAGTGGAAGCTCCTGAGAACTTTTCAAGAATGTTCCCCCTGCAGTTAAACGACCACAATCCAACACAACAGTCACCTGTCCAACCAGACAGAGCAGCCCAGGAGGAGGGTGAAAATTTATGCACTAGAAATTGTGAATGTTCATTAAAAATTCAACTCATTTCATATTCAGCTCTTCTTATAAGATGTCCGGCCGGGCAGCGACCTTAAGACGTTGCAGTTCCAATTACAAAACTTGGTGGTGGATTTTAAGTTGTTTCCCTCTCCCCCATTCCTCCGCTCTCTTCATCTCGCACGCAACGCAGGCGACGATTCGACGTCGAGTTTGTCGTTTGAGTCATTCGTTTCGTGAGTACCAACAACAAATTCCCATCAACTTGGGGTTGATTTGCACTTGTTGCTTCGCTTGCATCGCTGACTTCTGATAAGACTTGAGCAAGATTCTAATATAAAGGCAAGGAATACCTTCTAGCTTCTAAATAATGTTGACAACTTTATGATGCCTCTTCAAAAAAAAAACCTACTTCAAGTTCGAAGCTGTGATTAGTTTGGCAATCGGCAAACGGAAGCGCGATAATTAATGCAAAACTCTGAATGTTAATTTGTAAATGTGTAAAGCAGCAACAACAATAACAACACGCTAGACTAACAAATAATGCATAAATATTAAAAAAAAATAGAGATTGTTAAAAAGATTCTCAGATCTGTTATTGTTGTCGCTGCTTTTTGGGGCTGTGAGAAAATTCTGTTCCTTCTGTGTGGCAAACGGAAACAATGCGGCGTTATATATATACTACTATTTCTTGACTTTGCGTTTTTCCTTTGCTTTTTTTACTGTCGTAATAGAGGCTAAAAATTCAAATCGACCAAGCAGCTGTAATTAAAGTTGAAGAGGCAGCCCACCGTGGGAAGTGCTGCACTTGTTTCGTTTGTCTCAAAATGTTCACACGACACGGCAACTTTCCCATGCCGATTTAAATCGACTTCTTTGGGGGTTGCTGTGGGAGGCGGGGGGTGTCAATTAAAAGAAAGAAATAAAGGAAAATAAAAAAATGCTAAATCATGCTAAATCAAAATGTTAATATTATTGCTTATATATTTTGTTTGTTCTTGTATTTATTAAGTTTAGGACTTTCTCTTAAATCTTAAGACTATCATTTTTCAGTTATGTTACAAAATTAGATGCTTTGTCATATATATGTATGTATATATATGTGTATACATGATCTATAGCTGGGCTTCACTGTTGCACTCAATTGACGTGAAATCAGTGAAATTTTGAAAATGCTTGGATTAAGTGGAATGTGATCAGCATATGATTTGCAATTTCAGTTTAGTTAAACTAAAAGTTTCACTGAAGCAATGGCAAACAGATAAACCCAACTAATAAATACATATACAATATATTCTCTATACTATGTAAATGTATATTTAACTAGAGTTACAGTTAATTATGCATGTCCGTGAGCTCTTTCGAGTTATGTATGTACAATTTATGTCTCGCATTTACAAATCTATTGGTTCCAGCTAGCACTACGAAATGTAACTTAAAGTCAACTTGGAATTGATATTCATTGTTTGTTCGCTTTGGAGTTGGAAAAAGAGAGGAAAATAGAGAGTATAGAATGATGCACGTCTTTTATAAAAAACTAAGGGTGTATGTATGTAAAAACTAAAAAGTATGTGCTAGAAGAGCTTTAAATAAGTTGGCATAAATAAATGTATGTCGAATTGCAAATTATAGAAATAATGCCGCACTCAAGACAAGCCGCTCCCATGACTATTCCATTGCACTTCCGAGATGGAGGGCAGAGTTTGATGTGTCTGCTGTTGTTGCTGCTGTTGTTGTTGCTGTTGCATGCCCTGTTGCAGACTCGAACCGCTGGCCGGTGAGTTGCTGTTATTGTTGTTATTATTGCTGATGCTTGTGATGTTGTTGTTGTTATTGTGACGCGTACGCATAACATCCTCAGCCTGGTTACAATGTGAACGCGGTCCTGGCTCCGGCGTATAGGTAAATGTGAGTCCAGTGGCATATATAATGCCATCGTTGCGCACCAACGATATGGGCACCTGTGTCGGCTGTCGCACCTGCCAAAAGATAAACAATTATTAAGAATCTCTATTACCACAATATATTTAAGCAAAAACTCACCCAGAGCCACTCGCCACGAAACTGTGAGATTTCGGGTACAACGCAGAGCAACGTTTCCGTGCAACGATACATGGTCTCCGCCTCGACATCGCCAAACCAGACCTGCAAATGTGGCGTGAAATTGTCGCCACTTAGCTCCAGCATGGCCACATCGCCGCCCCCATTGAGATTCAGCGAATTGACAATCGGCACGGGTGTAACTGGTGAGCTAAAGATTGAGATTAAAACCATTAATTAATTAATCAATAGACATGTATTCCCTTATACTATATATACAAATTAATAAAATTGAATTAAATTAAGTTAGAAGAAATAAAAGCAAAATAATCACAATACAGTCAATAAATATAGTGTGCCACACAATTTGGTTAGTTAAAGGCAGCGCTGTAAATTTAATTTGCTCTCATTTATTTATTTTACAATCACAAAATGTAGTGGTGGAAATAACTGAAACTATAATTTGAGTGGTAGGAAAAATCCAAGCTAAATTTGTACTGATATGGGAACTTTCTTAATAAAATGTTGCTGTACTACAACCCTTAACAAATCCAATAACAATTTACTAAAAGTTTGATATTGACATGAGAAACTGAAATAGTGGTTCATTTATAGTAG
The DNA here is from genome assembly GCA_037043405.1 of Drosophila subquinaria. NCBI lineage: Eukaryota > Metazoa > Arthropoda > Insecta > Diptera > Drosophilidae > Drosophila > Drosophila subquinaria. The sequence goes on along the minus strand of JBAMBL010001038.1, from coordinate 31,598 downwards.
TGGCGACCTCTTGTGTGCCACGCTCATTATTAATTCAAGTAATCAATAAAATTTTAGATTGCATTTGATTTAAAAATTAGTTGAGATAAAATACACAAAAAAAACCTCTTTACGAGGTAAAAGTCTAGTGACGAAAACATTTTCATGCCCCAAAATTTCTGATATCCAATTTTGTGACGAATAATATTAAGTTTTACATATAAATTATTTTAAGCAAAATTTTGGCACTCGGCACATTGCGCTAAAATGTATCAATTCTTCATACCAAATAAAACTCATTCACTGTTTTGCGCAGTGCCGAATGCAAAAATTTTGCTTAAAATAATTTATATGTAAAACTTAATATTATTCGTCACAAAATTGGATATCAGAAATTTTGGGACATGAAAATGTTTTCGTCACTAGACTTTTACCTCGTAAAGAGGTTTTTTTTGTGGGATATCAGAAATTTTTGAATAAGACCTCAGAAATTATGAAATTGCAATATTTTTTGACAGTATAGCTTTGTCAACTTTGATTATTGTTTGTACAAGCTAAAGCAAATTGTCTGGCAACACTGGTCCCCTTTACAAACACACATGCCCAGCGCAAAAGCTATCAGCACTCTTAAACTCTGGGTGCTATGACACTTTGCTGCTGCTGTCCTATTCCCATTCTAAGTAAAATGTATGTATTCAGCTAACAGGTAATTTCCGCATTACGCTGCAAGCAGTGCAAAAAGCCCTTCGAAATACCTTTTCAACGATATATAGATCGCATCTGTAGCTTTTATCGTTTGGATGCTATGGTGGTTTCAATTTTAGCGGTTTTTAGCGATTTTCCGCTAAACTAGCGATTTTTCGCAAAAGTCGTAGAGCAAACGTTTCTAGATTTTTGAACAGGAACAAGTCCTCATTCAAACATTTAAGCTATCCAAACAAACAAACTGGCTGCTATGACACTTTGTTGCTGCTGCCCTATTCCAATTCAAAGTAAAACGTATATATTCAGTTAATAGGTTATATCTTCCAAACCTATCGGTAAAATTTTTTGTGTCATATATCAAAAAACGCAAACTAAAACATATTGAAATTTAAAAAAAATCGTTAGCGGCGTTTTCTCAAAAACCGCCAAAATGTGGGGGAAAATACCTTATGTCACCTGTAGCAATTTACCTATGTACTTTAGAAAAAAAGTTAAAAGGTATGCATAACAGCCCTTCAAAATACCTTTTCAACGATATATAGATCGCATCTGTAGCTTTTATTGTTTGACTGCTATAATTAATTAATTTAATTTTAGCGGTTTTTAGCGATTTCCCGCTAAACTAGCTTTTTTCGAAAAAGTCGTAGAACAAACGTTTCTAGACTTTTGATCGGGAACAAGTCCTCATTCAAACTTTTAAGCTAAATCAACGCTTTGATACAAACAAACAAACAAACAAACAAACAAACAAACAAACAGACTGACTTTTCATCTCATTTTCGGAAGGCCCCTAAAAATTTCAAAATTAATTATTTTTTGAACCAGTTGTCCGAATTTGATGATCGAGGTGTCATTCGGCGCGTATTTTTGATGAGAATTGTAAAAAATTCAACGAAAATTAAAAAAGGCTCCAACGGCCCCATTAGCTCCAATAATTTAAATTTTTCCCCTCCCACTTACACCTGTTTATCTCACGAACCAGGTGTGTTTTCAAAAGTCTTAGTATGCACACTTGTAAGTTTAATTGATACCTTTCGATCGGTATATAACTCGACCTGATCGGACAGTCATAGCAAATCTTCCATTCTTCCTGTGTATACACTCCGTTTCACTTGAATAGCACACTCCAAACACTCAATTTCTTTAGTCGATATCTTTCAACCATATAAAAAAAACTGTTGTTTTAAAGTTTCTATTTATAGTGTGATAAATATTCTTCATTATAAAAATGAAAAAACCTAAATAAGTTCAACAATTAATATAAAATTAACTAAAAAGCCAAAAAAGTATAAAAATAACTTAAAAATTCTGTTTCACTTGAATAGCACAATTTTTTACTAAATATATTTAACAACTTTAAACGTTAAGATTATTTTTTTTATTTATTAATTAAAGGTTTATCTGCAAATATCTATTAGTTTTGTAATGTGTTGTGGCTCCCTTGTCCCATATAACCTCGTAAACCCTAATGGGAAGTAAATCACATGATCTTTTTATATAATCAAGGGAAATTGTAGCCTACGCCCTCTGAATGGCTTCAATTAATTCACTTTTGGTTAAAAATTGTTTTCCAGACTCAAAAACGTTTCTCGGCAGCCATTCCTATTCCCATTTCCAACATTTTTAATTATATTCTGATCCGGCGAGTATGGTGGCCAGTTCAGAATGGTAACATTTCTAGCTTCAATGAAGGACTTTACAACACTGGCAGTGTGTCTTGGGGCAATGTCGTGTTGGAAAGTTCATGGCCTATGATTAAACAAATTTTTGAACGCGAAAAAGCCTTTTCCAAGACTCCTTAGTACGATTTTACATTAATATTTGAACTTAGGAATTGGAGTTCACAAGTACCATAGTAAGATATGGCTCCCCAAACTAAAACCGCGCCCACTCGTCTGCGCAAACGCTCCAACTGATGAGTCTCTTTCCTTAAATCATGTAAATAATAGTTATAGCCGTCTGGTCTTTTCAAATTAAACTTTATTTCATCAGAAAAACCTACATGATACCGCTCCTTGGTCCATGACATTACCGCGACAAAAAGTCAATCGAGCTTCTTTACGTGTGGGGTTGAGTGGGGTTTTTTCTTTTAAATTTCAAACGTTTAAGGTGTTTCGCTTCGAAATAACCCTCATTACGGTAGTTTTTCCCGCATTAACACCTGATTTTGACCTGATCTTGTCCACCGAACCATAAGAATTTAAAGCTTGCCGCAGAATCATCCGCTTATCTGTATCGCTAAGAACACTACTTGTGCGTCCCTTCATATTTTATCCATAGTTTGGATAATTTTTAGTAAAGTAGCTTATAACTTTTCTGCTTCTTCCTTTTTTTTTTCGGTATTTTGGTCACATAAAGGTCACAATCAATATAGCTTTTTATTTGGACCTGTTCTTTGTTACTTAGTGCTGATCTACGGTCCATAATAACATAAAACTATCAAATTATATATAAAATGCACAAATCAATTTAAAAAAATTTATATTTTAATGATCTTGGCAGATAAAATGAAATTAAGTCTAAAATGTGCTATTCAAGTGAAACAAAAAATGCGCTATTTATTGAAGCGAATTCAGAAGAAATTATCGCAAAAATATAACGGTACATTTCCAGGTATCTAATTTTTGTTGAAAGAGGATAAATAAAGTGATAAACAAAATACAACAACAATCAATAAATAATATCAAGCGAATACTTAAAGATGAGCAAATAATAATGAAAAAATTTAGTGTGCTATTCAAGTGAAACGCAGTGTATATGCTAGTCGCCTTCGCACCCTTCGTGCTGCTTTCGTCACTAGCGCGGACTGCCGTCCGCAGTGATAATCGAATTTTCAAATTTAAACAATATCAAATAATTGCTTATTGCTTGAAAAGTACTAGTGTTTAAATTAATATATTTAGATAAAATAATTAAATTACTTTTCCCAAACTTGTTTGTAGTATTTGTATATCTTGACTGTTAGTATAAATAAAATATCTTTTTAGTTTTAATGCAATTTTGTGATTATTGCCTTAAGTTTTAAGTGTTAATATACTTGAAGCGATGGAAAATAATCAATAGTAAAAATAATAAAAAGAAACAAGCATTATTATTTCAGTTACTTACGCCACTGGTCCCATGCCCTCGTAGAATTGATACTCGGCTTTATCGGTGGATATGATTGTCCAGCAGGCGCCGTCGTTGATCATTTCTTTGTTGGGCTCCTTGGGACAGGGTGTTGCCTGAAACTGTATGATCTTCTCCTGTGATAGGCACAAATACATGCGATCCGTGTCCTTCATGTAGAAGGCGCATTTGTGCAGCTGTGAAACGGGATCATCAGCTTCCAGCAGTGCCATCTGTTTGTCCACCTTGCGTATGATCAGACGAGGCAGTGCCATGCCCGTCACAGAGCACACAAGCTTAACAGTGGCACCATAGTGTATGTATCCATCGCGCACCTGAAACTCCTCCGACTCGGACTCATTGTCGTCCAGGAGGTGTATCGTAAAGGCGCCCCATTGCGTCGAGGATGCGTGAAAGTGCCCATTCTCAACATGCAGATAACGCGTGGAGACTGTCTGGGAGCGCAGGCGATTGAAGAGCGCCACATTCGTGCCGCTGGCTATGCATAGATCGGCGTTCTTCAGCGACTGCTTCTTCTTGGACGGCTTCGAGATGACCTTGATGCGCTTCGAGTTGAAGACTCCAATGTCGTGGCCGTTGCCATAGAACATCTTCACCGACAGCATGAAATGCTTTCGTTTGTCCGAGTCGGAAATGAAGAGTGTCTTGGCGGCACAATACTGCTTCCCATTGAGATCCAACTGCTGCATATCCTGGTCACTGCTGCCAATGCCAATAAATGCGCATAGCTGTGCCCCCTGCTCGCCTTCCCCTTGCTGCAGCATCTCCTCGTACCGTCGCCGCCAGCCGCTGCCAAACAAATAGATGCAGGGCGGAGGGCAAAAGAATCGCTTCTCATTGCCATAGGATTTCTGGGCCACCTGAAAGCGTAGTTAAAAAGTCACACAATTAGTCAACTCAAATTAACTTTAGGGTAACATTAATTAATCAACACTTTGATTATCGACGGAGACAAATTACCAATCGCAAATCGTAACAAATCGCAAATAGTAAACCGCAGCAATGCAGTTGTTAAATTTTCGTATAATTAATTTCAATTATTTTATTGTGGCCGCCGTTTGCTTAATTTGCGTGCAGTCAAGTGTGAAGGATGCGATGCCTGGACGGCGGCCGACGCTTGAAGATAGCCGCGACAACCGCAAAAATGCCCCACTGGAGCAGCAATTGGATGTGGATGTGGCAATGGCAATAGAACCCACACCCCACACCTTACACTATGCCTGAACCTAAGCTCGATAGTTCAATATTGTTGAACATTTAGGGCTTTGCTTTTTTCTGCTCAAAAATTGTAATAATTCAAATGAAATCATTTTAGCGTTAATTTTTGAAAACATAATTTTGTATTGTGGTCTTACTTGGCCGTCTATACATCTGAAAGTCGCCAAGCCAATTAATAAATATTAATTTTATAGCTTTAACAATTTCAACCTTCCTTTCACTACAATGCTTTTATAAGTTTCTGTTCCTGTGACATTTTTCTTTTCTATTATTAAGAAATGTACATTTGTTGCCTGAATAATTTTCAACAAATTTACATTTTTTTTAAACCTTTTATTGGACAGAGGAAGCTTATCTGACATCGAAGATGTGTTACAATTAATTAATGAAATCAAAGATATTAACTTATTTTTTGAATAATTTGAAAGGAAATTTAGTATTATAAATATTTTAGTTCAAATTAATTTAAGTTTATTTTACTTATTTTAAAAGAAAAAAAATTAATAAAATCATATTGAACTCAATCATACAATTACAATTAACTTTGTAGAATGTAAAAAACTTAAGCTCGACAAGAAGCCTGGAGGATCTGGAACAAATTAAAAATATAATTTGGCTAAGATCTATTTAAGAATCATGATAAGAATTCTTTAAAAAGAAATAATTATAAATATATATATTCCCTCATTACAATGTAAAAACATTTATTAATAATAATTATAATTGCATTTAACATGCAATGCCCATATGCAAGTGTCGCTGTGACGTCACAAGTTCTACTTTTATTACTCTCTACGAGCATAACGGACCTGCTCAATGTGCAACCTTTTTGGGCAACTAAGCCAGCTCTAAACCTAAACGTACCTTGGCGTGCAGTATGACTATAACCATGTCGTTGCGCTCGCGCATGTATTTCTCCATTGCATCGCGCGTCAGCTTCTTTTCCTCAATGTGCGACCGGTATGGACCTGGCACCGCCACCGGCAGCATGGATAGTTGCATTTGCTGCTGCTGCTGTTGTTGTTGCTGCTGCTGTTGTTGCTGTTGATGATGAACTTGTAGCTGTTGCTGCTGTGGCGGCGGCGCACTGCCCAGTCCAAAGTGCGGCATATCCTGACTGTGACTGTGACTGTGACTGAGCAGTTGACTATGGTCCAGGGAGTTGCTATTGCTGCTATTGCTGTTGGTTGCGGCTGCGTTCTCGTAGGCAATGGCAGGCGGTGCGGCGGCAACGGCGTTTAAATTAAATTGGCTGTAGCTCTTCATTTATGCACATGCTGTTTAAATGCATAAGCGCTAAATGCGTGTACGTCTTCTTTTTGGCAACTTGTTTAACACTTTGGCACTACTACTTTAACTTGTACTTTGCTTGTGTTTTTGTCTTCTATTCGTATCCTTGCACACAACAGAACAGAACCAGAAGAAGAACAAGAACACAACACACGCAGCAGCAGCTGTCGTTTCTCACGGTTTCGCTTTCGATGTTGATGCTTTTCAGACAGAGGTCCCGCCTGGCCAGTGGCCACAATTAATATGTTTTGTTTTAAGAGCGCGACTTTGAATGCGACTACAGCGCGTTGCGGCTAGCTGCTGTTTAAACTTGAAACTAAACAGTGGAAACTGATTTATAATAAATAAAAAGAACCGACCCTACAAGCTGCAGCAGCTACCAAACAAAACTAGGGTTGTTGTTATCGTATCGATAAAAGCAGCTATCGAGCGACCGCCACAATTAATCGACGATTCGGAGCTAAAAATGGTTCCATGGCGCACTATTTAAATGAAAAATAACATTCTAAAAAAATTTTTTTATTTTGCAATAAGATGATATTTAATTGAACCTTTTAAATTGAACACAGGTGATAATTTTCATAAATTTGTTGAGCTCGTCACCCCTCAAGAGTCAATTAAATCATTCTCATAATCAAACATTTTGAACTCGACAAATTCTTCGAATTAAAGTTGATCCTATTTAAAAAACTCCTAACATGGTAATTCTCTAGTGATGTAAAAAAACATGGATGCATCGAGCATCGATGTTTTTCCAGCGATATTTCTCGATGTTTTTGTTGATGCAGATTTATCGATGTTGCATGGCGATGCATCGATGTTTTGCAAAGCATCGGCTGCCGCACTTTCAACAAGCTATTTTCGCCGCTTTGACAATGAGTAATTTGGGCAGTGTTTGCAATGCCTAAGTGAGTAAATTTATTTAAATTGGTCAGAGATACTATAGCTACAAGAAGGCTTTCATATGTACTTTCAAAGTTGTCATCAAAAAGACCTCTTGTAGTTTGTGTTTATACTTTTAAGATAATCTAATCTAAGAAATTCTAGTTTTCTTTCAAAAATGGTATGGTTTTCAAACATTAGACATACATCGATGCATCGATGTTTCGACCCGATGTATCAACCAACATCGATGTTAAATTTTGAAAACATCGATGAGCATCAACATCGATGTTTTCACTCAAAATTAACTAAACCTAAAGGTAAAATTAATGGTAAATTTGAACACATTTTAAATATTTTTAAATGTACATAAATTCAAATATTTCCCAGGCGGCGAAATTAATCGAGCTATTCGATTCATTGTGAAATTCATTTATCTAGATATCGAAAATTGAGTTGGCAGCCCTTCATAAGATTTTAGGCGAATTGGCAGTAGCTGGTTCACAGTGTGCGGTAAAATACTTATTAAAATTCTAGAATCAACTATAGCAATGGAGCAGTTTAAAGGATTGCAAAAATCGTTATATATATGGACTGATAGCGCTGAACTGGACAAGCGTGTGCAAACGCTAAAGACTGCAACTGGCGGAGATGTGGCCGTGGAAAATGTGCATCGTCTGTCGGTTTGTAAGTGCTAATCGGTGTGAGTCAGCATGTTTATGGGAAATAGTACAATATTTCGTGCATTTCAGCCTCCTATGCCAACTCGAGTTTCGACCTGATTGTGATTGAATGCGCACAGCTGACAGACAATTACGTAAAGCTGCTGCACATGCTGAAGCCGAGCGGTAAACTCCATTTGTTTGCGTACATTGGACCAGCCGCAAGCTTGTTGCAGGAAATCAAGTTATCGGGATTCATCAACTGCCGTGAGGATGCCGATGCCCAAACGCTGACCGCAGAGAAGCCTGGCTACGAGACGGGCTCTGCGGCTCGCCTGTCGTTTGCCAAGAAAACCTCTAACGTGAATGTATGGAAAATAAGCGGCGACGATGAGGAGCTAATCGATGAAGAAGACCTGCTCGACGAGGAAGACAAACAGAAGCCAGATCCTGCTGGGCTCAAAGTGTGCAGCACTACGGGCAAGCGCAAGGCATGCAAAAACTGTTCCTGTGGATTGGCCGAAGAGCTGGAAAGCGAGAAGTCCGCCCAGGCAGCCACTGAAAATGCAAAGTCCAGCTGTGGCAATGTAAGTGCAATCTCTGCTTATAGCTCAGCAATTAAACTTATCCGTATATGTTTACAGTGCTATCTGGGTGACGCTTTTAGGTGCTCCACTTGCCCCTATCTGGGCATGCCTGCCTTCAAGCCAGGCGAGAAGGTGCAACTGGCTGACAATTTGCTGAAATCAGACATTTAGGTTTAAGACTCAAAAATGCAGCACGTAGATTTTAAAAGTTTTAATAAGCAAAAAAATTAATTTCATTTGTAAATAAAAAATATATAAAGTGAAACGCACACAACGAACGAAAGATCGAACGATCGAGTGAAAAATTATTCGCATGGAGTGCCCTTGATTAAGTCACGGTTCTTTCCCGTCAATATGCGATAGTTGACGGCCGAGGGATCCAGCTCCTTGTAGAGATAAGTGGGCATCTTGTCTGACAGTACCCACAGTGAACCCTCCCTGTCGATCTTCAGATCGTTGGGGAACACCAGAGTGTGCGAATCGGAATCAATGAGTCCCTGATTGTCGGCGGTATATGGACGTTTGGTATTCCAGCAAGCAATGGCATCCTTGTTCACTTGCGTATAGAAGATCACGTCCGTGTCCTTGTCGTAGACCTCCGTTGTGGACTGTCCGTTCATGCCGCGATCGCCGACGAGCTTGAAGTCGTAGTACGATTCCCCGCCATTCACATGACTCTGGTTCTGCAGCACGCGATTGGAAACCTTGAACTCTTTGGTGCTGGCCAGTGCATGGAAGTATATATCCTTTGTATGATCCGGTTTCAAGGGTCCGACAGCCATGCCAAAGACGCCGTCGGTCCACTGGAAGTTGACGCCGCCAACATTAAAGTCTCCCTGCAGCGGATCGAAGTGGAAGTAATTGTGCTTAACCCTATACGATTTGTTGTCCCGCAGTGAATAGACAATGACGCCATAGGCGCCCAAGTCCGGCACATAGGCAAACGCATCCTCGCACTGTTCCCGATCCGCATCAACAATCTACAAGATAGAGGAGAAGGTATTAAAAAGCTGAAATAATCGCAGTGTCAGATGACGAATACTCACAATATTGGCAAAGAATGTGTCCTCCTTGGTCTGATCAGCGGGTATCGCAAAGCGACGCAGCAATTGATCTGTTTTCAGGTCAAACACCAAAATGCTGTTCGGTGTGATCTGCTTGGGGTTGCCCAGAATGTCAGCCAGTCCAGTGTCCAACACCCACAATCGATCACAGATGTCGACCTGGATGCGGAACGTCGAAATGATGGTCGAATTGTTGTCCAACTGGACACCAGCATCTTGGGCCTTGTCAGCATCCAGGCGACCACCCGAGGGAGTCTTCTGCTCCTGGGGCTGCACGTCAATGGGCAGCTTGTTGGCCTCCCAGCTGGGATAAGGACGCAGCTTTGGCGATTTCTCGCTTGTCGACAGATCGATGTAGTTCAGAGTGGCCGCAACGCCAGCCTTCCATCTACACAACAGATCGAGAGAGAAGAAGGCGAGATAGCGACTTTAACATTTTGTTAAATTCACTCGATATACATACATACATACATATGTACATATATAACTATTATGTATTTTGGAGCTGCTGTTATTAACGTTATCTTGGATTTATTTTCTTTGATTATTATTATGTACTAGCGAAAATATTATTGAAAATTTTTTTTTGCTGTCGCTATTAGAACTGTTTGAAGAATTTTTTTGCATCAACATTACGAAATTTTCGAAGGGTACTTAATGGGTTAAGGAAAGTTTTGTGTCATGCAAACGGAATTTAAATGGCCTTTCCATTGATGCCAATATGTTTACGATAGGGGAGCAAATAAGCCCCAAATCTCAAAATGCTTGCTGTGCCAATAAATATGTTCACCAGTGAAGTTTGGCTACTGTTAGTTCTGTTACATCAAGCTGTCCCTGTAGAATCTCTGTAAGCTGTAAGTTGCAACAGCAACGCGTTGCTGTTATAAACATTCCATCAGCCTTCCTTGGTAGAATAGATTTTGTGTTGCCAATGTTATTAACAGTCTGCATTTGGCTGCAACCAGAGTTATGTACACTCTGTCCAAGATTTATAGGTTCTTTTGACATTTTAAGGTATTTGGTTTTATATATAAGGAAAGTTGACTTAAGGAATATTATGAATACATATTTTAAATTGTTGAAATTGTTGAAATTAAATGTTTGAATAATGCATTTGCGGTTGCTTGCCCACGCCTTTTGATTTTCATGCTGTATTTTTTACGCACTTGTTTCCATTTAACCTTGCTATGAAAACCTGACCTACAATAGCCGCTGAAGTATAGGAACTGAGTGTAAGAATAAAAGTATACTGAATATTGCCGTTATTGTTATGAACGTTCTGTTATATTTGGCTGCTTAGTAAGCTTTATTTTGGATTTTTTTCTACCAGTTTTAGCTACTTTCAGTCCCAATTAACATATTTAAATTTTGGTCAAATTCTTTGCAACAGGTAAATCCCCGTTGACGTCATAAACTAGATGTGAAATATAGTTTAGTTGAAGATCTACCTCATTGAATATTTCCATCACGAGTTAATTTATCCATGTAACCATTTTGTCTAACCATTAATTCATTTGTTGTCATATTTGCATAACCGTAAACGTAATTTAAAATGCAAATAGTTGTACAACAAAAAAAAACATCACAAATATGTGTATAGACAACAAGTGAGTAACCGGTTTTCCAAGCCAAAGTGGCTTTCGCAAAACCCCAATTGAGACGACCAATTACAATCATGATTACAAACAAGAAACAAGAAGTAAACCATTGGTAATCGCGATAATTTTGGGTGGCTCTCTTACCTTGGCACAGTGACAAACATTTTGTTTTCCCATCGCTCCACGCCAAGGGGCAAATTGTTCTCCTCAATGTAATGGCCGCTTCGTTTGGCCTCCGCCTCGGCCTCTGCGCTGGGCCAGTCGAAGGTCAACTGTTTCCACGAGAAGCGCTCCTCCAACTTCGCTTGGATGCACAGACCACAGCACAAGCTGATAAGACAAACCGTAAGCAGTTTTGGTGAAAACATAGCTAGTCTTCTTTTTGGAAACTCTTGTTATCTCTGAGTTCGAATTGACTTCCGTTCCGTTCGAGCTGAGCGCGCTGACTGCATCAATTGAGCTCTGTTCGGAGCTTAATATGCTCTCGAAAGCTAAAAGCTCTTTTGCAAAGCTCGACTTGAGCTTGTCGCGTCAGTAAGTGCAGCCAGCAGTTGCTGGGATGGCCGGCTAAATTAGCATAGCCGGAAAGGAAAAGGTAAGGTAAAAATAAATATTATGGGCACTTATAAATCTGTAAATGGAATCGACTTACACATTGGAGTATTTATAATCAATTTATCTTCATCACGTGCGGGAATTAAGGCTAAATAAATCACTGTTGACAATTAAATTGAAAACTAGTTTATAGACCTAAACGGGTTCTCATTACAGTTGAGAACATGGAAAACTACGGGGAAAAGTTGACAGAAGCCGGTTCCATTGTGGCCATAACAATACAAATATAATAAATAAAATCACAATTATTTCAGCTAGACCTCAAATGGTTTTAAATAAAAGTCCAGTTTAAAATGACACGAGTTCATTCATTCTCGTGTCGGATATTGTAATTATGCGACAATTATTTCAGAAACATGCCAAAAAATCAGATCGGATGTGAGGCAGCAAATTACGGCTTAAATTCAATAAGTTCACTCAATACCGGGTGGGAGTTAAAAAATGCATAAATCAAGATCGATTCGGAAAAGATTTATGTAAATGCAAACAAATATTATATTGATAAAAGCATATGCTTAAATATGGATGAGATTGAATGGTTGCCAGATAAATAAAAAAAGTTCTCACCTCATTTGTATAATACTTATAATTCAATTGATTTTTCAAATGTTTTTAGTTTTTTGTGTTTATTCAGTAAAATTTCTCATATTCCGTTTTTAAGACTTTAAATTAATTCGTTAATGTTACTTTCATAAGAACATACCGAGTTTTGTTTGCTTCATATTGCTACATTTGTTTACGGTCTTTGTTTTGTTTGTCTTTCACTAACAATAAGTATTGAAATAAATTTGAAATCTGGTTTAATTAATTGTATTTATACAACAACCCAGCTAGCCACCGGAGTCCGCACGGTGCTCCATTAGGACTCCCTGTACGGTGCCCTAACCCTCCTAGGGAGGCTCCGAAAAGTGTCCCAAAGGAGCATATCCGACGGAGAAAAGGGCCTTTTCGACATATATGAAAAAAGTGTGCCTTTAGGACTCCTTAAATGAGTGATTTCGGCGTCCTAGAATGCTCATTTAGATAACCCGCAAAGACTCCGAGCGGACTCCATTTTTACGTAATGGTTTTTAGAAAAGGACTCCTTAAATCATCCAAAGATAACCTAGATGGAGTGTTTTAGGATTGGTTTCGTACTCCGATAATGCTCCAAAGAGGAGTCCCTATGGTTTCTCAAATGCTCCTTAAGGATTCTCAAAATGCTCCCTACGGATGTTCAAAATGCTCCGTACGGATGCTCAAAATACTCCATACGGATTCTTAAAATGCTCCCTGCGGACGCTCAAAATGCTCCCTACGGATTCTTAAAATGCTCCATACGGATGTTCAAAATGCTCCCTACGGATGTTCAAAATGCTCCGAAGAGGAGCCCCAGGGTTTCTTAAAATGCTCCGTATAGGAGTTCCTACGGCTTATTAAAATGCTCCAAAATTATATTTATAATTTTTAGGTGGTAAATTTTTTTATTGAAAAAAATATTGTATTATATTATTAGTTTATTGAAAATACATGTTTCAAGAAATTAAAACTTATTTCTTCTTCTTGGAATGGCGTTCTTTAGCTGTTTGAAACCACTTGACGGTCGCTCTGCCAAACTCTTTATCAGAGCCAAGAAATTTCCTATTATATGCACCTGAAAAATAATAATGTTAGTCAAAATAATTTTTTTTTTCCGTTACTGTTTACCCCTAAATGCGTTAGTAACTGCCATAATGTCAATCGCTTTCTTTTTGGCTGTTCCCTTCCAAGAATATTGTGAAGCGACGTTGTCGCTAAGTATTTTGCGCCACATTGAGCGAACAAACTTTGATGGATCAGTGCCCTCGTGTTTAAAAATTTCATCTTCCTAAAAAAATTTTTTATGTACATAAATATAAATAACGGTATTGATCCAAAATTATTTGATTACATACTAATTTTTCGTTTAGCTCAGGTGATTTCATCAAATTGTCTTCTAGCTTCTCAAACTCCTCTACCGAATTGCAGGGAGATTTCAAAATATGCGATTCTTTTTTTGGTTTAATTAACTTTTGAGTCATCGATAGCTCCGTCAGTTGGCGACAATGCATTTTTTTGTTGTCTTCCTCGAGTCTTTCGATTCGACTGGTCAATCCTGAAAAAATCGAGCATATAAGTAACAATTTCCCTTAAAATAACTTTTTTTACATAACGAAGTCTACCTTTCAATGACTGCATTATCTCTACAGTGTTGCTTAGAATTTTTTTGAGCATATCTGTAAAGGAGAAGATTAAGTTATAATAAAAATTGAATTAGGGCAATTACCTATTTCACCATTGTTTTCATTTTTGCGTGAATTGCGATTGGGTCCCAGATAATCACTTAGTGGCATGTTTTCACGGTCATCTTAACAACAAAAATTTTTAGTTATTAAATATATATTCTGAAAAAATGTTTTTTTTACCGTTGAGTTCAGAAGGTGTCTTCTCTCCGTCACTTCCATCCAAATACATTTCGGTGTAGTTATCCATGGTGTAGTATTGTGACAAAAACCAACAAGTTATTGATGTGTAGTGGTAAAACTTTTCGCGAAATTTGAGAAACGTTATGGGTAAAGTGTTCGTCACTTAACGTTAGTGATGGTGAACAAAAAAAATGTACCAAACTCGACTTTAAAGGGTCGTGAAATAGATCTTCCAGATTTAAGACTTCGTTGGATTTTATTATAATGCATTTTGTTTCTTGTTTGATAAAATATATCTTAAAAACTTTTTCTTCTAACATATAAAAATTATTAGGAAAATTTATGGAATAGCAAAAAGTATTCGCTAGAATTGAAATGATTTTTCCGACTGAATCCTTTTTTAAAATAGAACTTAAAATATGAGGTCTCTTAGAACAGTTTATGCTCATTTCTACAATACGATTATAAATCTGGCTGCTAATGTTTGTTCCAGTCTTAACCATTTGCTTGACTTTAAATAAAAAGCTTTCAAATTTGAAAGCGCTAAACGAATCTAAAGTATCTCTATATAAAAGAACCTCGTCAGAGAGATGTAGCAGGCAGTGAAAATTATATTTAAGAAAAATTGGGCTGTAATGAGTGGGCAGTAATTCCACAAAGCTGTGAAGCAGTGCTTTGGCGCAAGTATTTTTTGTAGTACAGTATTTTGGACTAAGAAGTATACGAATTCCAACCGTTAGCTTCAGAAAATGTTCGTAGCGTGCTTTTGTCAAAATATTTCCAAGTACCACTGGGCCGGTATATAAAAGAAACTGTCGAAATTCAGTGGCTTTCCATCGCTCTAGCTCTGAAGTACTTCTAGGTTTCCTGTTAAACTCTTTTCCCATACAGTTTTTTAATGACGATAGTTGTTCATTAAGAAGAACTATTTTTTCTGTTGATAGAGAATAATCTTGGCCCTTTTCTTTTATCCATGCCACCATCAAAGTTTTCACGATGCCAAGGCAAACTACATGCATATAGTCTAATGCAAAAGTGTTAACTATGTTTATTGGCAGCTCTTCAATTTTTAATGGTTCATTTATCTTGTGATGATTTGTATCACTTTTTGATCGAAATTGTTCGTCAGTGCGTAAGAGAGACATTTCAGGCTTGAAAATAATTCTATTTCTGTAGGTTTCGCCACGTTGGTGACACTTAACGCAACTGAAATAGCCGGAATGACCTTTAACACCAAGCATGTATGAACGCGCCGGTGCATCACAAATAAATGATCTTATTTGCACTTGAAAATGTTCAGATTTATAGGTAAAACCATTACATATTAAGTCTCTCATTTCCGTAACGAAGTCTGAAACAAATTCATTTACGTTTTGAGGCTTGCTTTCACCCACGAAAGCACCAGCAACGAACACTGGAGAAGTATTATGTATATTAACCAATATAGGCCACACCTGCTGCTTGGAACTTTTATACAAAGGTAGTCCATCTACATTGACATTTAGCTTAATTGTTTTTTCTGGGAATGTATTTTCTTCAAAAAAGTCTGTTAAACTGTCTTTAACACCGTAGTGAATATAATTCCCACTTCCCATTACAACTAAAGGCACTTGTCTTGGAGTTTTTTTTAGGGAGCGTGAGTCGGCATTCACAGCACAGCCATGGCGACGTAAAATTTTTAAAAGCCGATTAATGGCTGACGCTGAAATATTAAATATTATTGCCCACTCTGCCAAATCTTTACTTAAATTGGACGAGGATCCCGATGCCTCAAAATCTTCTAATCCTTCATACGATTTCTCGAAATCTGTCTCGTCTGAGCTATCGCTGAAAATAAAAACTTCTTCACTACTTTCCTCGATGAAATCTGCGTTTAAGTCACTTATATTTTCATCCACTAATAATTCACTTATAAATTCGTTTTTAATATTATTATTATTCGTTAATGAAGCTATTATTCTTTCTGATCGTTTTTTCACAAGCTTTCGTTTGGACATTTTTAAGAATTTTGTAATAATTACTTTTAAACGCTTTGAACAACCCGTACAACACGAATGAGATGAAATTTACACAAATAATCTGACATGAAAACCTGACGTAAAAAACAAAGCATAACACTTTTTACTCCTGCTTCGGAGCGCTCCGAAAACGCTCATAAGAGGTGCTGGTTTAGGAGTCAGTTTTCAGTCCTACTTCGGAACGCTCCGAAAACGCTCCTAAGAGGTGCTGCTTTAGGAGTCACTTTTAAGAGCGCTCCGAAAACGCTCCTAAGATGTGCTGGTTTAGGAGTCCCTTTTTACTCATACTTCGGAGCGCTCCGGATATGGCTAGCTGGGAATTAGCTTTGCTAAAGTGTTACTTAATTTACTATTTTTTTGTAACTATCGATTTGTGGTTGTAGTTTTAGTTTGTGATTTCCGGATACTTTATTTTTTGTTATTTATATTTATTATTTTTGAATGGATTCGTCGGTAAAGCAAAGAACTAAAATAAGTAATTATTTGAGTTTTGAGTAAAAGTTGCAATTGTCGCTTAGGTCTCGCTCCCAATTCTGGAAGTGATTATAAATTTAGCTTAACACGCTATATACAATATACATGTACATAATTAAAATTACAGCTACCCTAACAGCGTTCCCTATATGAATTACAATCCAATTAAACTACAAATTCCAACGATCCTTAACAATATAAATATTTGTAAGAACTAGAGATGTCATTTTTGCAGTGTGTAAATTTTCTTTTGCTTTTCAACTTATTTTTTTTTTTTTAATTTTTTGTATTTCAAATATATATATATATATTTTTTTTATCATTAAATACTCATATGAATGTGTGTGTAAGTATGTGTATATTCATTCCTCATTGTATGTGTGTATAGTTTTATTTCATTTAACGGCTTAGAGTTTAAAGTCTTTCATTTCGTAGGAATTTAATGTTGTCTATGTGTGTTTTTGTTTTCTTTATTTTATAGCACTTTTCGTGATGGATTAGAGTGATTGAATTAAAAATGGTTCCAATTTGATTTATTACATATCTTTGAGAATTCTCGTTTAATAGGTTTCTTTTTTTGTTTGCCTTTTTAAAATAATTTCAATTCCTATTTAAATAACGACGCATTTATTTCACATTAAGCATTATGTTTACCATCTTTGCTTTGTGTATATGGTATGTATACTATATTATTTTATAAATGCAATTTTAGAACTTACAGTATGTTCAAAAATTTTCCTTTGCTTTTTATTTTAATTTGCCCATTTTTCTATGTATAACAGTACATAAAAATTAAAATGTTGCTTGAGCACATAACCCCCTTCCCCCCTCGAAATATAATATAATATATAATAATATAACTTTGATACTACACTATACTATGCTATGTCTTTCATTATCTAAGATTTGCTATGCTTTTTTTTTCTTTTCTTTCGGTTTGTGCTACTTAAGACTCACAGAAATTTAAACTATTAAAACATTATTTCGAGTGCATAATAAGTACGAGGATTTTTTTTGGACAGACTCCAAATTTACACACACATACACATGATCTATACAAAATCTAACACTAACTTAAGCTAAGTTAATAGGCCAAACCTTGAAGGAGTCTGGTTCTGGAGTCTAGGAGCTCGTATTGCCGCGGCATTGACCCGGATAAACATCCGGGGATAAATAAACAAATACGAAATAGAAAAGGCCGCCTTGGGAAAAATGTGTGTGTGCGTGTGTGTTTTTCTGTAGCTCTAGGAGACAGCGCTGAGCAAAAAAGGTTTATGGGGAAAATACTCGTTAAACAAGAACATAAATACATACATACAAATGTACTAACACAACAATTTGTTTGCTTTTGCAATTGAAAAATGACTAAAGGCTAACATGATTTCCTTTCTTTTTTATAATATTTTGGTATGACTTGACTATGTTTGGGTTTTATCGGTCTCAACTTTAAAGCCTAACAATTTGTTTAGTTCCACATTCTAATGTCGTTAATATTTGTTTAGTTATAAGTTAAAAGTATTTCGATTTATTTTAAGTACTTGCTAAACACGTTTAAGGTACAATACATATTTCAGTTATTCTACAAAATTGCTGCTACCAATTTTCGTATTTAGCTCAGCTTAAAGTTGATACAAAGTTTTTTTTTCAAATACATACATACATAGTTATTAATATTTTTTTTAGCATCTTCTTCTTTGTATAATTCACCTATCACGCGAAGGAAATTGACAAGTTTTTTCATGTACGGTGCTCATGAGTATCTGCAAGAGAAATAAATATACATGTAGTTTACAACAATTAATTTGATTAACGTAAATTTGAATTTTAAATTAAAGCAGTTGAAAGTTTTGAGCGAGTGGACACACTGTGCAATTGGCATATAAATATCGATAACGCTCACAACAAATACACTAGTTTACAAAATTTAATTTTTTTTTGCAAAGTGAATTATAGTATTTTTTCTCTTAAGGACTTTGGCCTTCTAAACACGAAAATGGCACTTAAAATTGTTTTAATAGAAGCCTTTTTCGAAATATTCAAACTTTTTCGAATTTTCGTGATTACTCTAACCCTTTTGAGTATATTTCCATATCTACTTGTCCGATTTTGCCAAGCAAGCACTTAAATTGTAAGCTAGTGATATCGAAGTGCCGGAGATGATCGCAAGTGCGTGCGTGAGCGTTCGTGACGGCGACTAATCACAAACGGTTGGCGCAAATAAATAATTTTCAATAAAAAAAGTGTATTTAAATGTGTGCTTGCCACAATACAATGGATTTGAGTTTGATAATCAAAAGTGGAATAACCTTTTCCAATTTCCAATTACGAAAGTGTTTCAATCGATTTTCTCAATGCCCGCAAAAATAGCTAAAATCTCTGGTGAACAAAAATGCAAATTCAAATTTATAGGGTATGCGATACTTTATAGGAAACTACTGCTACACATGCTGCATTAGTAGATGCTTAAAAACTTACCTTGTGTGATTGCGAGTGTGGCTGAGGGAGTGGGATGTGCGGAGGCGGTTGTGTTGATGATAGAAGCAGGCGGGGGCTGAATCGCCAGCGAGGTTGTTGCTGTGCCGCCACAGACGCCCGATGCGCCATTCAGTTCTGTGCTCTTCGTGTTGACGTCCCGCTCGACAAGCCGCTGCCGTAGAACCCGTATCTTTTCCTCTTTCTGTAAGGAAACAATAATTTTTGTTTTATTTTAAATTCAACTTCAAAAAGGGCTATTGACTAAAACGTTTAAAATTAAAGTTACAAACTTTTAATACACATTTTATTTCTACATTCCTTTAGAGGTGTATTATAAGTCATGGTGGACATCTTAAAACTCACATATGGTACATACGAGTACATAAGTATATACTTTTAATCAATTTGTCGAGCTTAATCAATTCATCTAAGAACCTCTCTGTCTTTTATGCATACTAATTCTCTCAGGGTTATATCAACTTGGTACAACTTCGAATCGAATTACAAAGTGGTTGAGGCCATGTGCCTAAAAGGCGGCAACGGTTTTCACTGCTCACTAATTTTCACTTTTCGACGAAGTGTTTTCGCGCATAACTTATTTTTTTTTAGAAAATTTAAGATCATATGAATGTATATAGAAATGCGGTACTTTTAGCATTCCAGTGCTCACGGAATTTAGGAATTTTTTTTACGAAGTGGTATAGTTTTTATACCACCGGGCCGGAAAGAGTAAAAAGATATTGAGAATGAATTCCAATTTAAGCATTATTCATGAAAGATAACAACAGGTGGCCTAAAATTAATTTCGAGCATGAACATAATTATTTTGTATATTTAAAAAAAATAAGTTTTTTATAAATCAATTTCAAATAAAATTTAAAATTTAAAAGCAAACATTGATGGTTTCAAGAATACCGACCATTGCTTATCGGTGCTCTTTATTTCTTATATTATTCTTGTATATTTAATTGTTTTTAAGGGTAATGTTCGTTAAAGCAGGCCATCCACAGTCGAATTTGTTTGACGAACTGTTCGTCGAACAAGAATTACATTTGCCCACTAACTATTTCAAACATTGTTGCAAACATCATTTGTAGAAAGTTTTCACAGAGTAAACATGTCATCTGATAACGATACAATAATTGCCTTGATGGCGATACATATTTATTCAAAGAAAAAAAAGAAAAGGGAGCAAGCGCAAAAAAGGAAGCACAGTATGTGGATGAAAGAGTGGTACGCAAAACGCCAAAAATTCACCCATACCAATCTTTTAAAAGAGCTTAATGTAGCTCATGGAAGTACCAGATGTTTGGCTTATAAATATCGTCCACTCTTTCGCTCCTCTTTATTTTTTGAAGCTCGCGTCTGTATGATGCACGCAGGGAATTTACCTTTTTTTTAACAGCCTCAACGGTTGCCTCTTCATCGACTTCTTTGTATTTATTTAATAATAAGTCCCACGATTTGTTTCGCATATTCTTGTTTTTGTATGCCTCGCTTTTTGCTTGCCACAGTGCTGGCTCATTTTGCAGACAATGAAAAAATTCTAGCAAAAATTGCTTCGACATTTTTGACATGTGTTTACGCTACGAAAACTTTTGACAAATGATGTTTGCGCCAACATTGCCATCCATTGTCGAATTGTTCAATCGAACACACGAAAAATAGAATCAGTTCTATTTTTCTCGAACAAAACAAGCAACGCAAAATTTGGACACGAACACTACCACCAACGACGAATATTTCGTCGAATCGAACACGTTCGTCAAACAAATTCGACTGTGGATGGTCTGCTTAACACTAGTTTACAGCCATTTTGACTTTCATGTCTGAGTGCACTTTTCTTATGGATTTTGGCCCACTAAACACGAAAATCGCACTTAAAAGTTTTTTATGGCATACTTTTTGGCTTAAAAAAAAATTGTGACTCCTTACGATAGGATCGTATTTAATATTGGCTTCGCCGACCACGGTGCTTGTTCGTGCTGGCCATTTCTTCTGTTTTTAATGAAGATCATCAGCGCGGCTGTTCCAAAGGCAAAGAAGGAGTCACAATTTTTTTTTAAGCCAAAAAGTATGCCACAAAAAGCTTTGCAATCATTAAAAGCATGCAATGAAAAAACATTAAAATCATTACGGAATTCTATCACTATATAGCGTATTACTCCGCGATTTATCCATAGATTCTCAAAGGTAATAGCCTATTTTCTTTGTAACAGTGTCGGCTATACTTTAAACTCTTAAAAATAATTTTACCTTGGCGATATCTATTTTTTCTAGGGCAATTTGTGAGCTGTGGAGACCCAAAATTCACAAAAAAAGCGGATTTTGAAACTTTTAAAAGTGGCTAGCTTCTGAACTACTAAGCCGATCTCAAAGCTATATGAGAGAGAATTATAAATTAGTTGCCTTTAATTTGAGTACTCTTTTGACCACATCGGTTAATTGGATCTCGTGGTATACTCTAAAATGTGAGAGCAACTTTGAAAACTTGGAAAAACATGAATATTTCGAAAACGCTACCATAAAAAAATTTTTAAGTGCGATTTTCGTGTTTAGTGGGCCAAAATCCATAAGAAAAGTGCACTCAGACATGAAAGTCAAAATTTTTTTTGGATTTTGTAAACTAGTGTAATTTAAGGATAAGGAATTGAAATAAATCAGCATTTTTCCAGTATTTTTGTACGACGACTAAATATTTGAATATTGTTGAAAAGATTAAAAGAGTGGTATCAAAATCATCATCAAAATTCATTGTATTACATTATCAGGCCTGTTCCGGTTTTCTCTTGTTTTTTGCGAATTCCAATCCGCAAGATTTGACCGAATTTCCTTAAAATTCCTTTACATTTCCTGCGAATTACCCTCCGAGCTTCCCTCCCACATTGTGTTGAGTAATTTTTAGCAGAACAGAGCTGGAAAATGTTCTGAGTGAATCAGGCATTTGCGTCAGAAGAAGAAAGTAAAGCCTAATTTCGTTATAACTTTTGTATTTTTGAAAGTGCGGGTTGATTTCAGTGTTGAGAAATGTATTCATGCAGAATTGTCAATTGTAGCACAGAGCTTGTTTACAAAAAATCTGTTTTTTTTTGCATTAAACAACAAACAGTTTTGTCCAAACTTGCCTTTAAAAAAACACAAATTTAATTCATTATTTTACGCAATGCCTTAAAGAACTTTAATTGTGGTTTAAAGTTTGTACCAAAATATTTACTACTTTCCCCACATACAAGGGCAGCCTTAATAAACTTCCCATTCATTTTCACAAATTCTTGCGGAAATTAGAACAAGTCGAGCAAATCCGACAAAAATGTTAGGTTAGAGTCTTATCGATTTTGAGGTATGATGAAATAATAATAATTTAAAAATCAAATTAATTACTGTTTGTTTATCTGAAGATGTTACATTATTCCTAAAACATTGGATTATTTAATAAATATTTTGTTTTACATTAATTTTATGCTAAGCATGCCCAAATCAGCGATTTATCCCTTCCGAATTCAAACTCACTAGCTCAATGTCACGTGAATTCAATCCGCAAAATCTTGCCGAAAGTGAAAGCCGGAACAAGTGAGGGAATTTCATTTTCCCAAAATCTTGCCGAATGTGAAAACCGGAACAGGCCTGTATATACTTATTATATTATTTATTATATTCCTTAATATTTATATCCTACCTGGGCGATTATTTAAATAACAATAAATTATTTCGATAGTAAAAATGCTTTCAATATCTAACTTACTTGTGTTATCAATCGTTGTAATTCCTCGTTTTCGGTTACTAATTTCTGATAGCGTTCCTCGTCCTCCTTTGATATGGCCGAGTCCGGATTGTATTTTGATTCGGCCTTATCTTTGGGATGTCGTATTACCTCAATGACCTAAATGCAATCTATTTAGTGAAGTATGTAGATGGTGACATATTTATATGGTATACTGACCTTTGGCACAAATATCAGTAGCATGCTTAGGAAACAACAGAATATCACAGCTAGTGCAACAAAGGCGAATGACGCGTCCTGCTGCGATGCAATGACCATGCCCACTGGAGCTGTTATGAGGCACAGCACAACCACATTATAGATACTCATGCCCACATAACGTGAGTCATTGATCTGTTTTACTTTAATCGAACGTGTCTCATAGGCTAAGAACAGGCCAAATACTAGTATTAGACCCTTAAAGCCGTATACGAGTCCTGCAAATATTATAAAATATTTTAATAAGACAGATGTGGTTATAAGATCTTGAATATCATACCTAACCACATGGAATTGCGTTCACTTTCGCAATGCTCAAGCTCTGGACGTATTTTAATATCATCAGTTGTAGATACTGGATCTTCGAGTGGGAATGTTTCGAGTATACGCTGCAGCGGATCAAAGATCTGCCAAGACAGTAATATCACTAAATCTATTGATAAGAGGCCCGAAACCATGGTGTATAGCTTCCAAGGTTCCACTTTTTTCTGCAATGAAGGTCAACATTACAACATTATAACATTACTGGTCAAGCTTTGCATATGCTTAACAAGGAATTAAACCGAAACGAATATCATTTCAGACAGTGCTGCCATATATCGATTAAATTTACAGGATACAGCAAAACAGGACAAGTCATTAAGATCAGAACATAGAATTCAAAATGCGATAGATTTTCGTATCGATTTATGATAAAAGTTTAAGTAAAGATTTTTTAGAAAGTGAAAGGATTTACTATCGGCTATGTATTTCTATGTATTGAAAAAGGTTGTTTTCGAATACGGTTATAGATTACGGTTTACAATTTTAATCAGTAAATGGCGGTTAATGATATCGGCTACGGTTTGAATCCCTGATGCTTATAGTTATAATTACCTTCGGGTCAGTTTTCGATTTTGTTGTAAATCGATGCACTCGCCAGACTTTGCTGAACATAGCACCATATGCTAGTGTAAAACCGGTGGATAATAACCAAGCTCGAGCTTGACAAATCTGTATTGAGCAAGCAAATACATTAAATATAGTATATAGTATTTTACTGTTGGTATTCACAAGTTAAAGCCTCTTAGTTTTTCAACTAGTAAAAATTATGTATAATACAGTCGAACTTCCCTAACTCGAATTTTCTCTAACTCGAACAAAATCGAGTGGCAATAGCGTTTACTGAGCAAATTTCATACAAATCGCTTTCCCTAACTCAAACTTCCATAAGTCGAATTTCTCCGTAACTCGAACAAATATATTGGCCGGTGCTTCTGTAAGTCGAATTTTTCGGGAAAATCTCCAATAAAGTTTGAATTTTTATTTCGTTTCTGTTATATGCTTTTGTTACCGGCTCGTTTGGATATGTAATATTGATGTACGTTAACATATGGTGATGCAATATGATAGAATATTGCATCAACAATTATTTAGGCTTGTGAAATTGCTATAGGAAAGATGTTCGAAATGTACTTATTTGTCAGTGCATCAGTGGACTAAAATGTTTAAAAATGTTTAAAGAAATATTCCAACTTATTAGTAGTTAAAGAATTTGAAATTAGACCAAATAAACTAAAGTTGCTGCAAAAAAATGTTTCCTTATATTAAAAAATGAAATATTAATTAAGATAACAATTGAATCGGGAACCTCTTCTGGATACAACAAGAGAACGAAGAAACCAATTTTTGAGAATATTAACAGGTCTTGAACAAACTGGAATCCTTTTTTGTTGAAAATAACAAGAAAAATTTGAAATTTGAAATGTATTTATGATTGAATGCATTTGTAGTTTCTTTTAAAACACTAAAACAAAAAAAATAATGGTGATTCGAGTTAGGGAAGTTCGACTGTATTTAAAAAAAAAAATTAATAATAATAATTTGTGATTCGTCTTTAATTTGCCTATGTTGATAAAAATTTGAGGAGCTTTAATTTTAGAAATAATAAACTAATTATAATCTAAGAACTTTCTAAATTTAATGCAGTTAACATTTCAATGTAAATTTTTTTTTAATTATTGCAAGTTAGAATTTGTGAGCTTTTAATGCACTATTATTAATCATATTAAGCATACCTTTGGATATTCGTCCGGACTGACAAAGCGACCGTCGATGCCTAGCAAAATGACTGATATAAGACAAATGATGACACCAAAGAGCATTATGGTATTGCAAACTGGATGTGAGGATTGTATAACTCTGCAAAGAAAAATTAAGTTAAAGTTGAAATTATAATAAATTAATGGCTAGAAATTTCGTAACTACCTTCGATGCTTATTCCATATGTTAAAGATGATCAGCGCAAAGGCTACAAAGATTCCACAGCTGGAGATGGTGCCCATGCAGATGAATAAAGGCAGGGATACTGTGCGCAGGACATGGGTGACAATAGTGCGATCTTGAGGAACCTAAAACATTTGGAAATTGAAATATATTAGAACATTTTGTTCTTATAAAAATTCATGAAGAGATTCGATGGTATTGTCGGGGGAACTTGCGGTTCTTTAGGCAACACATAAAAGAAAATTTGTCCTAAGTGTTTGCTATGATGATATACATTATTGGCCCATAGCTTGCAAACGAAGCGACTCTTTATATTGCGGGGCAAGTTTCTCAGCTTTAGTGCAATCAGTCGATTCATGTCAAGCTTCGAATGAAATGTAATTTTTTCATTATGCAGTGTAATATCAGTTATTTCTTTTAGATCTGTGTAATTGGTTTTTACAGCCGGTTCTGGATAGAAATCAATGTCAACCATATTCTGAGACTTAACCGAACATGTTATCCAAATGCGATTCTTACGCTTCTTTTCTGATTTGATATTAGATAATAATTGCTTCAGGGCCACATAGTCTGATTCTTGAAAGTCGATCCTATCGATATCATTTGCATCCGTAAATGGTTCGGTCTCGAATCCAATAAGGCGATTAATTTTCAAAAAAACACATGGATCCATGCTGTCATAGCCAAAGTTATTTGATGCCTGACAGGGTCCAAATCGTTTGTTATAGCCACTAAAATTCCCATGTTGATCCAGAAAATGGCGAAGATTTTCACGTATATTTTCAGTGTCTCTTACGCTCTTTATATCGTATTCGATCAGTCTAGGGTACTCGTGACTCACGATGGGTGCAAACCGAATATATGGCTGGGACATCTTAATCATTGGAGTCTTCAAGCTAATATGTTCTGACAAATGGCTATATATAACGATATTCAGGAATGTCAAAAAGATTATGAATAAGATAACATAGCCAAGTAAATAACGCCAATGTTTGCTTGATCGACCAAGGAACTTTCCTGTGGCGCCATCATACACATCTTTTTGC
The DNA here is from genome assembly GCA_037043405.1 of Drosophila subquinaria. Classification (NCBI taxonomy): domain Eukaryota; kingdom Metazoa; phylum Arthropoda; class Insecta; order Diptera; family Drosophilidae; genus Drosophila; species Drosophila subquinaria. The sequence continues at coordinate 5,189 of JBAMBL010001038.1, read as the reverse complement.
CATCGCCTGCCAGACGGAAAATGATATTCGCAGTCCACATAATGTTGTCTTCTTCCACTCTCCAGTTCAAATGCATTGATAGTTGGTGGCATTCTTACAGACAATCTGAGCCTACGTTTATAATAGACTGAAGGTGCTCTATACGGGTCTTTCGACAGTAATTTTATGTCCGTAGTGGAAGTTGATATAGATGTAGGTTTAGTGGTACCTATTTCCGAGTTCCCTCTAGGTTCTGTTGGTTCGACCAATGTCATCATCAATGGAAGACTATTGGGACTTGCCATCGATTCTCTGCTATCATACTCGACTCTTCCACAAAGCGAATTATGTGTGCTGCCATATATACCGAATTCCAACTCGCCATCGCGAGCATCCGAGTCCTCAGTTTCGACTTCAACGTATAAAGTGCTTTCTGCATCTGCATCCTTATTGGTTGGGACATGATCTTTTGAATTTCTATTTTCTTTTTCTTGATTATCCATTTGTTGATTTCGAATTAAAGTTTCCTATTGGGTGACTCTAGAAAAGCCTATTTTGTTTACCTTGCCACCGATCCATTGCTCCATGTTCAGCCAAGTGAGATTATCCAATTGTGTATCGTAATATCCCAACTTTTCGTATTTGCCATTTACCATCTGTTCGATTTGTGTGAGCGCGATACGATCGCCCTGAGAACTGAATGCCACCACACCCTACAAGTAATAATTATTTTATTATAAAATATATAATTATTAAAGCGTCTTGGTTATTTACCGATACGCCCAGAAACTGTGTAGAATTCATGGCGGCATAGATATCATCGGCAATTTCTTTGTCCGTGTAGGTGAAGTCCCTAAGCGATTTCTTTCTAGATGTTACACGTTCCATTGTCTTGTTGAAAGCTAATGCCACGCTCCAGACTGCATCATAGGCCAGCGGTGCCTCCTGATAGCCCTCTGGATAGCGATCGTGATTAATGTCATAGCCCTCCTCAATTAGGGCATGATTCAGTCGATGTCTTTTAATTTCAAATTAATAGATTAATTAGTTAAAGAACTATTGATATTCGAATTTTGTCTATCTACCGAAACTCATCGGCAGTCATGCCGGAAATTGTTGTCTGATTGTTCTGATTCCACATGAGCGCCTCCGTTGTGAGATGTCCCTCAGCAGCGATTCTCATTTGCTCTACAGTGCATGTAATGCCTTCGTTCTCCAGATTCACCTCATACCAGTTGTCCTCGTACCAACCTAAACACAAAATTGTCAAGAATTGAATTATTATAATCAGATTTTTTTTAAATTTTTTTCTTATCTTTTAAAAAATGTATTTTTCGTTTGGAATATTTAATTAATATTTTTAATTTTTAGTAAAAACTAAATATATATGTAAATGAATTAAATACAGTCGAACTTCTCTAACTCAAAACACCATTATCCAAAGAAAAGATACGAATTATGGAGATATTCGACTTATAGAGTTCTTTTTATTAAGTTTACTAACTTTTAGCTCGAGTTAGAGAGAAATTCGTGGTATAAAAGTTCGAGTTATGAAAGTTCAAGTGTAGTAATTTAAAATATTTAAATGCTTAAAATCGCACAATAGGAATTATGTTTAATTTATGTCATTAAGTTTAAATGTTTTAAATTTAATTCAGTTTTCTTTTAAAGTAATACATTTTTGTTCATTGCCCAAATACTTATGCCACAAATAAGTTTTGTTATTTTTTATTAACAATTTTTTATAATAATTATATGATGTGGAAATCGGGTGTTTGTCTGCTTAAACTGTCTTACCTATAAAGAACCAGACGTGCGCACGCCCGTAAAGCTGCTGTTTGTACATCTCGCAGAGAACTCGCCTCGCTGCCACCACATAGAAGAGGCCCACGATGATGCGGGCGTCCTGACGTCTTAGATTACGCACGGCGTCTGTTGGATCGGATAGAAATGATTGTCTAGTTACGATTTCGACGCCAGCTTCCATGCAGCGATTCTCGAGATCCTCCACGGTCTGTAAAGCAATGATAAAAGTGGAAAATATTCACATTGGATTGACATTGATTGGCGTCCACTTACCGATATGAATACCTCCTCGGCCTGTTGCAAGATGGCCACACGGGACCAGCCAAATTTTTTCATCAGCTTGATGCGTGTTGGATTGTGCACCGTGGCTGAAGGATGTGTGCGAAACAGTGTTGGAAAACGCTTGCGGTCGGATAGCGCAGGACTTGAAGCGCCATAACAAAGCTGATGGTGAAATTGAATTATATAATTATATAGCAGGTATTACATGATTTGCATTATTATGTGTGTACCACAATTAGATTCCACATTTTGGCTGCCTCTGCCACAGTGGTGCACACGGTGCTGCATCCCGCCAGCAGCATCAGCTTTTGTGGCTTGTTATAAAGTAGATTGTACATCACGCTGGCGCCCAAACCGGGCTCGCACTGCAGAGAATGAGAGAAAAAGAGAGAGAGAAAAGGAGAAAATAAAAATTTAGTTGGCAAAGGGCATGACCCAGTTTGTTCTGTTGCCAGTAAAGCGAGTCTCACATTAAAAGCAGCTTGCAACCGCATTTATAGCCAAAAAACCCACATACTTGAAGTAAGTATTTCGTTCCTTAAGTTTCATTTGAAGACTATCATTAATATTTTAGCTAATTTTCAGTTTTAAGTGCACACAAAGTACAGGAATGTTTCAGCGTAATGCTTAAATAATCTAATTAAATTCTCATTCTGATTCAGACTCTCATGATATTTGTAATTAAGTCGAATTGATTGGGTTTTCACAGAATGTCAGATATTTTTATTGCTAATTGCTCTTAAAGTTGGATAAGGGTTCGTATCTTTGTCTTTAAAATACACTTTCATCTGTCCTATTTGTCCATTCTTTTTTAAAGATGTATGTTTATCCCACAGACTGGTTGAACTAGATTTTTTGTGTAGTTTTGGATATGGGCATTTCTCCAATAGCGACATTCATGTGAAAAACAAATGTCATAGCATTATTTTATTTTGACACAAGGCGAAACTTATAGCTTTAATTGGCGCTAAGGTTCATTTTTGGGTAATAACAAAAAACTAAGGTATTCATACGCCACAACAACCGAAGGTATATGTATCTTAATAAGTAGTTTAATATTTATTTAAATTTAATCTGTTTCGTTCATGTTACAATCTCACTATCTTACTAGGTGGAGTGAAATGTAACCTCCTTGACCTCCTCGCAAAAAAGTTTATGGTGTCTTCTAGTCTAATTATATTTAGGCAGACAAAAAAATGTCAGCGCGATGCAGTCATTATTTTTTTTTTTTGAGAGCCGATTTTTGTTGATTGTTGTGATTGGCATCATATTGAGTATGGAAAAAAACGTCGTTCGTTTTTTCAGGAAACGTTATTTTTTGAGAAACAAATCGGCGAAGGAATCAAAAGAAAAGTTGTATTAATAATATTGATTAGAATTACTAATCAATTAGATTATTTATTAGAAATAATCGTAGTGATTATATAATTCACTATTGAAAAATTTGTGATTATTTAATGATTACGATTAGAAAAAATAAAAAAAAAATCTGAAATTATTACGATTATTTAAAATAATCAGAAAAAATAAAAAATAATGAAAAATAATCGCTTCAAAAAAAATAATTTTTTTGTGTAAAAAGAGAATTTATTTTAGTGGTTTTTTTGAATAATCGAAATGTTTAATAATATTTGGTAAGTATTGATGGCTATTTTGATTGTGAAAATTTAAAATAATTTGGTTTTTTACCAAATAGTCATAAATAATCTAAAAAAATCTAAAATAATCAGAAATAATCCGAAAAAATCAAAAATAATCCGAAATACTCAAAACGATTATTTTTGATTATTTTTGATTTTTTCTGATTATTTGGAATAATGGTAATAATTTTAGATTTTTTTTGGAGTTTTTTCAATCATTTTTTTTAATCATTGGTTCGACTTTTAAACAAAAACAGTCTAATTACTAATGATTATGATTACTGTTACGAACTGCTTTTTTCTCGGTGGGCCGCGCCGGCTGGCTCATCGGTACTCAGGGAGAGTCCCATCCCTGGCCCGCAGTCCGTAGCAATCGATAACTTTCTCGATACACAAAACAGCTGTAACGAAACGGACTTTACAGCACTACAGGAAAAAACTACAGCTATCAACTAAACAAACGACAAAATCTGCAACAAATATCACGGTAAGTAAACTCAACAAAATACAACCATAACAACACTGATCCACCTCTCGTCCAAACAGGATCCCGGTTCCGGACCCGGCGTACCCGCCCTGCCTGAGATGGACACCTAGACTCCATCTCCCACATGTTGGTCCACAAATGGACCTACTTCATCATGCGCTGGCCTCCGTATTCTCCCTCCCCCTTACACAAATAAATTAAGCGGACATCTCAGATTCAGGTGAGTATAATTTTCAATCCTCCTTGCTTAACCAACATTACTAATGAGATTTTTACATTTCTTTACAGGTAAGTACTTATTTTATCCGACAGACAGACGAGGAACAAAAGTGCAAAACTGCAACACAAAGCTGTTGCCAAGACAACTGGACAACTGGACGTAAACAACACGATGTCCACAGCATAAAGCTGTTGCACGCGGATTGGAATTATGTAAATATATATATATATATAGATATTTATATGTGTATGTGTGTGAGTATTATGTTATTAATGATGTATCGCTTAAATGCTACCTTAACCTGCCTAAAGAGCTCTCTGGGTGGTTTTAAGGGGGCGATATGTATGTATATGAGCGTGTCACGATCAAGTATATGTATTTATATATATATTTGTGGTGTGTTCTATGTGCACGTAGTTAATGTTAATAATTATTGCACTTTATTCTGTTCCTATTCTGTTTGTTTTCTAAACTTTACAATGTCTTTATTTTTAATTTACTAATTTATCTTTTCTTTTCGTTTCAGGTTAATTTAATTTAGCTTTTAACTTTAGTTTAAGTTTTAATATTGATTTAAATTTTATTTTTAAGGTAATTTAAGTTGTATGTCTGTTTATGTTATCAATTAAACTGACTGCTGTCCATTTATGGATATCGCCAAGAATAGCCTTCTAGGTGGCAGGAATACTAAGATCGACGTCTGCTCTTATTTGTGGGTCAGGGGCGAAATGGCAAGATTGGTGTCCAGGAACGAACTCACTCGCATCCGTCCAGG
>JBAMBL010001035.1:0-10248 GCA_037043405.1 Drosophila subquinaria | reverse complement strand
ACCCCCATAGTATCCAAACCATAGAAGTTACATATATTATCTATATGTCGTTGGAAAGATATTTTAATGGGCTCTTAAAAACGCCAAGCATACCTTAAAATTGTTTTTCTACAATATAGGAAAAAGCTACAGGTGAAATAAGGTAATTTTTTCCACATTTTGGCGGTTTCGAGAAAAAGCCGCTATCGATTTTTTTATTTTCAATATGTTTGAGCTTGTAAAATTACGCGATTTTTGATGTATCATACATAAATTTTTGTTGATTGGTTTGGAAGATATTACCAGTTTTCTAAATATGTGAACTGAAATATATAAACAGCAACAGAGTGTCGTAGCAGCCATATATAAACAGCAGCAAGCTAAGTACAGCCAAAGTTGGAGAGTGCTGTAAGCTTTTGCGCTGGGCATGTGTGTTTGTAAAGGGGACCAGTGTTGCCAGACAGTTTGTTTTAGCTGTACAAACAATAAACAAATTTGATGAAATAAATAAATAAAAATAAAAAATAAAATAAATAAAAATTATAATTTAACTCTCACCACCTCTTGTGAATGAGGAAAGACATTTGCATTCAATTTTTATTTTTCAACGTTTATAATAAAATTTGAAGAATAATTCTTATTTTCAATTTATAATAAAAATTAAAAATAACTTTATTCTATAATTTTTAAATAAAAACTGAAAAAAAAGTTTATCAGTTTCTCATAACTCTTATTTGCGGTCCTGATTTTGCCAGATGACAAAAAATATGATGTCATTGAAAAATATCCAGTCCCTACGGACGCTGATAGCGCTAGAAGATTCGTTGCGTTTTGTAACTACTATAGACGTTTCATTAAAAACTTCGCCGACTATTACAATTATGTAAAAAGAATGTTCCCTTCCAATGGAGAATTGAATGCCAAAATGCATTTGATTATTTAAAAAAAGCTCTAATGAAATTAGCCTGCGGAGCAGTGTAACTCAAACATACAGAGATTATTAAACTTTAATTGTTTATATTTCCGGAGATATTGCCCTGTCAACTATAACGTAAGCGACACATGACACGAAGAAATCAACTTAACGAAACCTAAAAATCTTTCTCCTGTAAAATTTGCTTTTTGTCGCTTACGTTATATCCGCAAATAGGGCTCGATATGCTTCTCGCTCATTTACAAAAGGAGAAAGCAATGAGAATGCAACCGAACAAGAGTTGTCAGCAATACAATGGGCAATAACACATTTTCGACCATATTTACACTGCCGTTCAACTGAATAGGTTCATGATTGCCGTGGTAGGAATTGGGCTGTAATTCCTAAACCAATGTTCCGATTTACATGACATTTTTTTTCTTTAATTCTCTGATCCTTTAATAATTAGATGCCAAAGTATGATTTTTATAAACTTAATATTTATTGCTTATTTATTTTTACTTCTAAAAAAGAGTAACAAAATTAATGCTTTATTTTTCGTTCAACTGAATAGGTTCAGCTGAATGAAGTTTCAGGTTGTGATGAAATTTCGCGATAAATCGACAAAATTTGCTTGCAAATTAGTAAATAAATATATTTTCTTTATATTAAATGAAAATTTAGTCGTGAATATCAATTGTCCGAGTACGAAAGAGGCCAAATCGAGGCCTATCATAAAAGTAGTCTTGGCCATATTAAAATCGATAAAAAAAAATTCGAAGAAGCCAAAATGTTGTGAGTAACTTTTAAAGATGCAATGTCGACTATGAAAAAATATAAAAAACGGGGTCAAAAATTCCAATTCCCACCTCTCAGATCCTCTCAGCTGAGAGCACTAAACACTCAAAAGACAAATTAGTGCAAAAACTCACAATTACACACACAAAAACAATCAGTGATCCGCGCTCACCAAAGTGTCAAAATAAGAAAACTGAAAACAAAAACGAAAAACGAATCTAACAAAACAAGTACACTAAACACAATAGCACCAACAACAAAGAGAATGCGCAAGAACTCCAATGCGGAGATAAAGGCGAGCAAAGGGATGGACATGAGCTCTATTTTGCAGCTTATCAACGAGCGTTTCAAGGAGCAGGCTGAATTGATAGCAAGCAAAATGAATAAGTCTGAAAAGCGCATACTCTCTTTGCTTCATGAGCGGCTGGATGGCATGAGCGAAGAAATACAAAAGCTGTGTGAGCGCGTCCAACAACTGGAGAGAGATGCGTCTGTGGTGGAGGCGTTTAAGACACAGGTGGGCTTGCTTGAGTCAAAACTATCGACTCTAGCAACTGCAGAAGTGGCTTCTGACTTGCGCATGCATGGAGTTCCGTTCTGCGAGGGAGAATCCTTAGAGACTGTTGTCAACTCTCTCTGTTTTTCACTGGGTATAACACCGGCACCGAAGCTAAGAGATATTTGTAGGATCAGACAAGCCAAAACGGCAAACACAGTTATCGATCCTACAATAATCATAAAGCTGGAGAATGCACGCGATAAGATCGCACTTATACGGGCGGCCGGAGAGTATAGGCGGACGACAAAGCAACTACTGAACTTGCAGTTGTTGAGCCTTGACTCGTGCACGCCTATATACCTTAATGAACAGCTGACGAAAGAGACGTACGCTGTTTTTAAAGAGGCTATGCAGATGAAGAGGAAAATAATTCTAACGGCAGTTTTCTGTCGACGCGGCTGCGTATATGTAAAGCAATGCGAGAAGTCAGAGCCAATGTGTGTGGAGAGCTTTCAAAAGCTCTTACAACTGCAAGCCAAAAGCTCTACAATTTCGGCAAATGCTCCGCCAGAATGAGCGTTACAATTTGAATATCTCTTCTATGTATATTTATATTATTTGTAACAATTGTCGATTTAATGTTTCTTTCTTTATAATGTATTTGTATATTACTATTATTGTCATTATTATTATTACTTTATTGGCGTCATATATTATAAAATTTTTTGGTGTGCTTCAAATCTACTATCTAAATATATAAAACTCTTTGTCCTGACTGACTGACTGACTGACTGACTGACTGACTGACTGACTGACTGAGAATCAACGTGTAGCCCAAACGGTAAAAGATAGAAAGCTGAAATTTGCACACCACATAGATGAGATAATTTCATCGTGCAATAAGACGGCGTTTTGCAAAATTCGACCTCTAAGTGGGTTAAATCGGGGTCAAAGGTCACGGAATTGCTTAGTATGAAAAACTTTTTTGTTTCTTAAGATATATGAACCAAACCCACAGATTGTATGTTTGGGACTGTTTCTTACATTCTGACCAAATTTGGTCAAAGTCGGTTGACTATATCATATAGCTGCCATAGGAACAATCGGAGGCAAAATAGCATTTAGTATGAAAAACTTTTTTGATTCTTAATATATCTTAACCAAACTCACAGATTGTAGGATTGGGGCTGTCTTTTACATTCTGACCAAATTTGGTCAAAGTCGGATGACTATATCATATAGCTGCCATAGGAACAATCGGAAGAAAAATAACCTTTAGTATGAAAAACTTTTTAGTTTCTCAAAATATCTCAATAAAACTCACAGATAGTACGTCTGATACTGTCTGTTACATTCTGACCAAACTTGGTTGAAATCGGATTACTATATCATATAGCTGCCATAGGAACAATCGGATGCAAAATTAACCTTTAGTATGAAAAACCTTTTTGTTTCTTAAGATATCTCAACCAAACTCACAGATTATATGTTTGGAGCTTTCTCTAACATTCTGGCCAAATTTGGTCAAATTCGGATGACTATATCATATAGCTGCCATAGGAACAATCGGATGCAAAATTAACTTTAGTATGAAAAACCTTTTTGTTTCTTAAGATATCTCAACCAAACTCACAGATTATATGTTTGGGGCTGTCTCTAACATTCTTACCAAATTTGGTAAAAGTCGGATGACTATATCATATAGCTGCCATAGGATCAATCGGATGAAAGTTAACCTTTAGAATCAAAAACTCTGTTGTTGCATGAGATATTCTTAGAAAACTCATACACTAACTCTTCTTGCTAAATTTTGAATTTTCCTCAAATTTAGCTTTTTCCCGCCAAATTTGGCTTTTTCCCGCCAAATCTGGATTTTTCCCGCCAACTCACTAAATCTGAGTTTTAGCCAAAGCAAGAAGAAACATTGAAAGCGCGGACAGCGGAAGTTGAATATTTCCGTTTTTTTTTACAAAACATGCTATCTAAATATATAAAACTCTTTGTCCTGACTGACTCGACTGACTGACTGACTGACTGACTGACTGACTGACTGAGAATCAACGTGTAGCCCAAACGGTAAAAGATAGAAAGCTGAAATTTGCACACAACATAGATGAGATAATTTCATCGTGCAATAAGACGGCGTTTTGCGAAATTCGATCTCTAACTGGGTTAAATCGGGGTCAAAGGTCACGGAATTGCTTAGTATGAAAAACTTTTTTGTTTCTTAAGATATCTCAACCAAACTCACAGATTATATGTTTGGTACTGTCTTTTACGTTCTGACTAAATTTGTTCAAAGTCGGGTGACTATATCATATAGCTGCCATAGGAACAATCGGATGCAAAATAACCTTAAGTATGAAAAACTTTTTTGGTTCTTAAGATATATCAACCAAACTCACAGATTGTATGTTTGGAACTGTCTTTTACATTCTGACCAAATTTGGTCAAAGTCGGATGACTATATCATATAGCTGCCATAGGAACAATCGGATGAAAAATAACCTTTAGTATGAAAAACTTTTTAGTTTCTCAGAATATCTCAATAAAACTCACAGATAGTACGTCTGATACTGTCTGTTACATTCTGACCAAACTTGGTTGAAATCGGATTACTATATCATATAGCTGCCATAGGAACAATCGGATGTTAATTGACCTTTAGTAAAAAAACTTTTGTGTTTCTTAAGATATCTCAACCAAACTTACAGATTGTATGTTTGGGGCTGTCTCTAACATTCTGGCCAAATTTGGTCAAAGTCGGGTTACTATATCATATATCTGCCATAGGAACAATCGGATGCAAAATAAACTTTAGTATGAAAAACTTTTTTGTTTCTTAAGATATCTCAACCAAACTCACAGATTATATGTTTGGGGCTGTCTCTAACATTCTTACCAAATTTGATCAAAGTCGGATGACTATATCATATAGCTGCCATAGGATCAATCGGATGCAAGTTAACCTTTAGAATCAAAAACTCTGTTGTTGTGTGAGATATTCTTAGAAAACTCTCACATTAACTCTTCTTGCTAAATTTTGAATTTTCCTCAAATTTAGCTTTTTCCCGCCAAATTTGGCTTTTTCCCGCCAAATCTGGATTTTTCCCGTCAACTCACTAAATCTGAGTTTTAGCCAAAGCAAGAAGAAAAATTACCGCGGACAGCGGAAGTTTAATATTTCCGTTTTTTTTACAAAACATGCTATATTATATAACGAGCTGCGGGTTGGCGAGCGAAGCGAGCAGTTTAAGTTTGTTAAGCTGGACAACAAAAGACCTTCTTTTCAATTTTGCGAGCGTAGCGAGCGGGGGTTGGCGAGCGAAGCGAGCAGGGGGCGGAGCCCCCTAGTATATATATAAAATTCTTTGTCCTGACTGACTGACTGACTGAGAATCAACGTGTAGCCCAAACGGTAAAAGATAGAAAGCTGAAATTTGCACACAACATAGGTGAGATAATTTCATCGTGCAATAAGACGGCGTTTTGCGAAATTCGATCTCTAACTGGGTTAAAATCGGGGTCAAAGGTCACAGAATTGCTTAGTATGAAAAACTTTTTTGTTTCTTAAGATATCTCAACCAAACTCACAGATTATATGTTTGGTACTGTCTTTTACATTCTGACTAAATTTGGTCAAAGTCGGATGACTATATCATATAGCTGCCATAGGAACAATCGGATGCAAAATAACCTTTAGTATGAAAAACTTTTTTGTTTCTTAAGATATATCAACCAAACTCACAGATTGTATGTTTGGGACTGTCCTTTACATTCTGACCAAATTTGGTCAAAGTCGGATGACTATATCATATAGCTGCCATAGGAACAATCGGATGAAAAATAACCTTTAGTATGAAAAACTTTTTAGTTTCTCAGAATATCTCAATAAAACTCACAGATAGTACGTCTGAGACTGTCTGTTACATTCTGACCAAACTTGGTTGAAATCGGATTACTATATCATATAGCTGCCATAGGAACAATCGGATGTTAATTGACCTTTAGTAAAAAAACTTTTGTGTTTCTTAAGATATCTCAACCAAACTTACAGATTGTATGTTTGGGGCAGTAGGCTAAAAATTTTGATGTCAACTTAGTCGACTCCAGTGTAAAGGGTGGTCAACTCTAGGCAAAAGTGGGTTGACTTAATAAAAAGCACAGTCTACTGAGATGAAATTGACCAGCTTGTCAACTAGTGTAAATGCACCCTAAGTCATGCAGGTGGTGTTGCAGTTTTTGTTTCAAATAGAATTAAATGTAAAGTTGTATTAAAACATCCTCTTGCCCAATAGATTGCATATTTCTAGAATTAAATACCCTTAACAATAATATAAAGATGCTTTTAGGATGTGTGTATAGGGCGCATAAAAACATTGACTACTCTTATTTGACTGACACAATAGCGAGCTTGACACTTACTGACGTTATAATAGTTGGTGAACTAAATAGCAATATGCTGCTGGATCAAAATTTTTCAAGCGACATGAATGCAATTGGCCTTAAACTTATAAATTATACGTCACCGACACATTTCTCAGAAACTGCCACTACATTACTTGACGTCATTTTTGTCAATAAAATAGAGAAAGTAATGTTGTATGACCAAATCTCAGTACCTGCATTTTCAAAACATGACCTGATATTTCATTCTAAAGACACGAAACTTGACTTTAGTAATCAGACAATTCAATACAGGGATTTTAAAAATATAGATTACTAGGGGGCTCCGCCCCCTGCCCGCTTCGCTCGCCAACCCCCGCTCGCTACGCTCGCAAAATTGAAAAGAAGGTCTTTTGTTGTCCGGCTTAACAAACTTAAACTGCTCGCTTCGCTCGCCAACCCGCAGCTCGTTATATAATATAGCATGTTTTGTAAAAAAAACGGAAATATTAAACTTCCGCTGTCCGCGGTAATTTTTCTTCTTGCTTTGGCTAAAACTCAGATTTAGTGAGTTGGCGGGAAAAATCCAGATTTGGCGGGAAAAAGCCAAATTTGGCGGGAAAAAGCTAAATTTGAGGAAAATTCAAAATTTAGCAAGAAGAGTTAATGTGAGAGTTTTCTAAGAATATCTCACACAACAACACCTGTTCCGAAGAACTTGTGAGATGGTTCGGAGGGGGCTCAGCTGAGGCCACCAGGCGGGTCGCGGGTTGCGGATAGCGAATGGCCACCCCTCGGGGTGGTTAGCTGCGAATAGCGGGTCTACCCCGTAATAAGCAGTCCCCGGACAAACAGCGGGTACGATACCGATCATCGTACCGACAAGGCGTTTGTGTTGCCGCCTTTAAAGCATCCCAGCCGGGAATTCAGTCATGTGGTGAACGAATTCTATACGGCCGCTGTACAGAACGCTTCAGATTTAAGTTGCACATCCCTGATTCTGCAAACTTTCATTAGCGCGCTCTGTAGTCAGAATCGATCGTCTCTAAATGTGAAATCCCCGCAGCAAATTCCGCTATGAGTTCGCTCGTTTGCTTGAGTTCGACATAGCGTTCTACTGCAGAGAACGCTGCTTGGATTTTTTCTTTGTTTCTTTGTTTGTATTCACTTTTGTAGGGTTGTCATAGGATTTTGCAGCAGTTATTGCAGTGTACAAAAAAACGCGATCAGCTACATTTCATATGGGTTGCAACCCTTTTTGTGTGTATTTCTTGCAGTTTTTCTTTTGCGTTTTAGTTAAGTGTTAGCTCGTGTTGCGTAAACAACATAACTGAAGCGGTAAGTTACATATATATTTATTGTCATATGTTAATATAATTTACAAATAAAACACAAATAATATATTACAGTCAACCACATTCGGCAGTGCTACTGTTTTGTATATACACACAAGCCAGGTAAGTAAAATACAAAACACATAAAATACCACATTTGTAATTATTGTTTGTTTTTTCTTTCTTTTCAGTGTTCTTATATGTCTAAATTAGTTTAAGTATGCTAAGAATGTAATAAAAGAATGTTAATCAATGTTTAAATAAAATTAATATTATTAAATAAAAATATGTATGTATAAACTTTTTCTTTCTACTGCCGTGCAGATTTGCCGCTCCCTAGGGGTGGGGTAGTTCAATAAGAATTCCAACCAGATTTCATACTAGAACCAGCCAGAATTCCAACTAGATTTTTTAAAGCAGAAATACGCATACAGAAAAGTATGCAGCAGAACCCTGCGAAGAACTCACTAAAACGTTCGAGTTCGTAGCGGAGTCTGCCGCGCGGTTTTATAAATTTCCTACAGAGAATTTTGCCCACGCATGTATAAAAGCGAATGAGGGTTTTACATGAACTCGGCGCGCAGAACTGTGAGCGCGCCGTATGAATTCTGTACAGTTTTCTGCGACAAATTTACCATTGGGATAGCCTCACACACCCCCAAACTCCCTCACAAGTACCTACCTCATCCTCTCCCCTTATCTCACTCCGGGCCGGACTAAGAGTGGTACTCGTACCGTGCTGAGAGTCAGCCTGGCTGGGGGCCCGGGTCAAAAACTAGCTCAGTCGCTAACGGTGGGCTCAGGCAAGTGGCGACCGCCTGTTCTAACCAGCCTTATCCGGGCATGCGGACCTCTGCTCGGATGGACCTCACCCTTGTCGCGCTAAACGAAACTTTTTATGGATAAAAAGAACAAAAAATTAAAACTTCCGCAGGATCTCCCTGCGGAAAGTGTTGCCAGACACTTTGAGGACCGCAACCTTGATAGGGAGCGGCCCTCCAACGTGGTAGACCATCCTCCACGTAGCCAAGCTCCGGGCTCAAACAGGAGAGTGCCGCCGGCACAGCATAGACGACCAAGTCTACAGCAATCGCGGCAACACGCGCATAGGACCACGGTAGGACCAGCCCGACCGATGCGTCCTGCGCTAGCCGCTGAAAGGAGCACGGTAGGAAATTCCCTACCGCTGCGACCAGCGCGTACCGCTGACGGACGGCAGGGAAGCGACCCCTGCTGTCAAAGAAGAAGGATCTTCTGCCAGGTTTGGGAGAGCCGGGTGGACTAGATGATCCCCACAGGCGTGAACTCTCCTGTGGATCCCGGATCAAATGGTACATCCGGTATCTCCTGCAGGGGATGTCGCAGGAGGATGCGTTGGCCAAGGCCAAAGAGCGAAGACCGCCGACACCCGAAGATAGGACACCTGCCAAAAGGTCGAGTAGTGCGCTTACACCGCCAACCGACACCCCTAAAAGGGTGTGCGCGGCGGAGCCAACTGCTCAAAGACCCAAAGCAGGGACACCTGTTAGAGCAGAGCACAAAGCTCCACAATCAGGACGGCAGGAAGCTCTGGATGAGCGCCCCAGCACGTCAGCAGCAGCAGCAGCTGGACCAACAGCCAGGAAGTCCACCTCCTCGGCGCCCACTGAGCCTCGCGCATCCTACGCGGCTGTCGCGAGTAAGGTGAAAGTGGCCGTGTTGCCTGCGGAGTATCCCCAGGTAATTCTCAGTCGCGGGGATCTTTCCGCGCTTGAGGAGGCCATCCTGGATCAGGTCATACTGACAGGGTGGGACACTGCCGTTTCCTTCCTTGGAATTCATTTCCGGGTAGGCCACCTGGTCATTGAGTGCACAGACCAGGACTCCGCAGACTGGCTGTCGACGGTAGTAACAAAGCTACACACGTGGAAGGGCGTACCCCTTGACTGCAGGATGGGGGATGACATCCCGTCACCCCATACCATCACGCTCTACCTGCCGAGAAAAGCGGACAGGGAAACCGACGACTTGCTGGTTATGCTGAGTAACCAGAACAAGATCGAGACTGACGCATGGAGGGTCATCTCAAGAAAGGAGGAAGGAGGAGGAGCCCTGCTGGTACTTGCCATCGACGTGTTGGCCAGGGAAGACATAATGACCAGAGGTCACCAGCTTTTCTTCCGCTTCGGGAAAATCCCCGTTAGCGGATGGAAAAAGACGGCGGAAAAGACCGCACCCGCGAGCGAGGATCTCCCTCCAGCGGGACTGAATTCAGAGCCGTCCCCGGCTGCGAGCGGATCCAGCGTCTGTTCGGCAGGTCCTTCCAAATTGGTGGAGGATCTTGCCGAGGACGAAGATCT
>JBAMBL010001032.1:0-16541 GCA_037043405.1 Drosophila subquinaria | reverse complement strand
TTGTATTATAGTTATTTATTAGCCAAAGTAAATGAGTATCGTCCCACTGTTTAACAAATTTTCAGCTTCGCATTTCTAAGAATTACAGTAAGGATTTTGGCTTCTCAATGTTTGAGTGCAAAAGCGAAATTAGAACCAATGCAGATCTGTCCTTTTAATAGCTATTTTATTCAGAAAAAATGTCAAAAAATATGTAAATTCGAAAAGCAATCCTGTTTTATGAATTCTAAAACTGATCGAATTCATACACCTCTGGTCACAAAATCAGCAGTCAAGCCAGTCAGCACTTTCTCCCTCATTCAATTTTTTGGTCTCGAGTAGTTGGCATCACTGATGATCTGACTTATTTTTGGTACACGTTCAGTGGCTTTTGCATATTGGGTTTGGGTTATGTTCGCATTTAGGTTTTCGGTTATCGGTTACGGAAAGTCTTTGAATAAAGGTTTCGTAACGGTGAACCGGTTTTTGTATGTTTAGGTTTTGAAATAACGGTATGGTTTCGGTTCCCAAAAAAAAATGGTTCTTTCCAATAATACTAAAAGCACATTACTTTCTCACTGTTTCATGCAAATAATCTTTTTAATTTTTGTTTAATATAATAAAAAACTTTATGGAGTCTGCCATGCCTCCTCCAGCAAAACCATTATACCCTTTTTGCACATTTTCAATGGGCACAGGGTATAAAGAATATGCAATAATTTTATTTCCTAGTCAAAAAAATTACTCGCCTTATTGTATGCTTATACTTTGGGTATATACACTGGCGAACATAATTATTGGCACAGCAAACATTTTGAGATTTGGGGGCTTAATTGTTCCCTGATCGTTAACATGTTGGTATCAATGGAAAGGTCATTTAAATTCCATTTGAATAATATAAAACTTTTCTTAACCCATTAATTACCCTTCGAAAATTTCGAATTTATGTAAAAGTAAATTTTCAAAACTTTTTTCCTCGATTTCTTACAAAAAATATTTTGATTCGAAAAAATTCTTCAAACAATATAAGCAGTGACAGCAAAAAAAAAGTTTCAAAAATATTTTTGCTAGTATTTTTTAAAATTTTTTGAAAACAGCAAAAAAGGCACTTTTTGCATGAAAATGAGGAAAAATGGGTTAAAATGGTAGTTTTTAGGATTTTTAATAAAAATTTTAAAAAATACTAGCAAAAATATTTTTGAAACATTTTTGTTTGCAGTTACTCTTAGAATTGTTCCAAGAATTTTTTGCATGAAATGTTTTTTGTGAAAAATCGAGAAAAAAAGTTGAAAAAGTAGACTTTTGCAAAAATTCAAAATATTCCATGAGTACTCAATGGGTTCGAACGAAAATTAACTGACCTTTCCAAATATATATAATATAATAAGCTATTATTTTCTTATTAAAAGTCAAAATATTACATTTTTAAGGGTTTGCAAAGAATTACTTGACAAACTGTATACTAAAAAGATTTCTTAAACATTTCATATTAGGAGTGCTCCACTGTGCGTAGTATGCGACGCATTACTACATATGTAAGGACATACAAATGTTTATACATACATGCGTCGAAACAATCTTACGTACATACGTATGTACATACAAACTATTTTTGCACTCTTCACATCACCGATGATCTGCTTATGCAAAATCAGAGTAAATTAGCAGTTGCTTTGTCTTGTATATGCATGCATATACATATGTATGCATATTATGCAATAATTTAAGCTCGATCATAACTGAAGTGAAGAGTGCAAATAAATTTGTATGCCAGTATGTACGTTTGTTTGTAGGTTTGTTTCGATGCATGTATGTATATACATATGTATGTACTTACATTTGTAGTAATGCGTCGCATACAACGCACAGTGGAGCACTCATAATATGAAATGTTTAAAAAAACTTTTTAATATATCTCAGCTTTCTGTTATATAAAAATGCTTATATTATAATTTTAGCAATATTGATATAGTTTACGGACTTGATCTTTAAAACTTTAAAATTATCTAACGTACGAATAAAAATGTGCAAGCATTGACTTGTATTATAGTTATTTATTAGCCAAAGTAAATGAGTATCGTCCCACTGTTTAACAAATTTTCAGCTTCGCATTTCCAAGAATTACAGTAAGGATTTTGGCTTCTCAATGTTTGAGTGCAAAAGCGAAATTAGAACCAATGCAGATCTGTCCTTTTAATAGCTATTTTATTCAGAAAAAATGTCAAAAAATATGTAAATTCGAAAAGCAATCCTGTTTTATGAATTCTAAAACTGATCGAATTCATACACCTCTGGTCACAAAATCAGCAGTCAAGCCAGTCAGCACTTTCTCCCTCATTCAATTTTTTGGTCTCAAGTAGTTGACATCACTGATGATCTGACTTATTTTTGGTACACGTTCAGTGGTTTTTGCATATGGGCTAATCCGAAAATTTTTAAACCAAGGGCAAAAACCTTAAATTGTCAATAATTTGCATGTTTTTTAATAATAGTTTTTTTTTGTTGTAATAGAATATATTTCAGGCTTCAAATTACAAAATCAAAATGATTTTACGGTGGTTTGGTTGTTCATGGCCGAGCTTAATCAATTAATTCCTCTTTTTGCCTCTAAATTTCAGTAAATCTTGGAAAAAAAGGGGTATTCTCAATAGCCAAAAAAGTGGGCAAATCGGTCGTCTGAGTGTTTAGAGCTTAGCTCATCTTAAACTTTGTTTAATTTTCTTTTATTTAAGATAAAAACTGTATCGAAAAAATATTTAATATATATTAATAATTTGAAAAGAAGTGTGTGTGTAAAAAGTGTAACGTTCGCAACGTAACGTCCGCAACAGACAAAAACTAAAATTTTTAATTAAGGAGACTACTTATCTTTATTTTTGATGATGGATTGATATGGTCATATATTCCACTTAATTTTTTGTATTTGGATATTTTTTGTTTACTATGCAAAATTCGCTAATATATGTGCAAATGTACGTTAACCTCAAATCGTTTTCCATTCTTTGTAACGGCCGCAACGGAACTTTCAGCAAGCCTAATTTTTTTTCAAAAACAGTAAGGCTTTTATCTTAAAATAGGTTTAAGAGTACTTTCAATGAAAAGCATTTTTCAGAAAATTTCATTTAAATTCACCAATCTGAACGCGAGCTGTATCAGTTTAAACATGAAAATTTGCGTGCAAATGTAACGTCCGCAACTCAGGATTAGCCCATATTGGGTTTGGGTTATGTTCGCATTTAGGCTTTCGGTTATCGGTTACGGAAAGTCTTTGAATAAAGGTTTCGTAACGGTGAACCGGTTTTTGTATGTTTAGGTTTTGAAATAACGGTATGGTTTCGGTTCCCAAAAAAAAATGTTTCTTTCCAATAATACTAAAAGCACATTACTTTCTCACTGTTTCATGCAAATAATCTTTTTAATTTTTGTTTAATATAATAAAAAACTTTATGCAGACCCCATAAATGCCTCCTCCAGCAAAACCATTATACCCTTTTTATGTATAAAGAATACGCAATAATTTTATTTCCTTGTCAAAACAATTACTCGCCGTATTGTATGTTTATACTTTGGGTATATACACTGGCGAACATAATTATTGGCACAGCAAACATTTTGAGATTTGGGGGCCTAATTGTTCCCTGATCGTTAACATGTTGGTTTCAATGAAAAGGTCATTTAAATTCCATTTGAATGATATACAATTTTTCTTAACCCATTAATTACCCTTCGAAAATTTCGAATTTATGTAAAAGTCAATTTACAAAACTTTTTTCCTCGATTTTTTACAAAAAATATTTTGATTCGAAAAAATTCTTCAAACAATATAAGGAGTGACAGCAAAAAAAAAGTTTCAAAAATATTTTTGCTAGTATTTTTTAAAAGTTTTTGAAAACTGCAAAAAAGGCACTTTTTGCATGAAAATGAGGAAAAATGGGTTAAAATGGTAATTTTTAGGATTTTATGAAAATTTAAAAAAATAAGAGCAAAAATATTTTTGAAAATTTTTTTTTGCAGTTACTTTTAGAATTGTTCCAAGAATTTTTTTGCATTAATATGTTTTTGGTGAAAAATCGAGGAAAAAAGTTGAAAAAGTAGACTTTTGCAAAAATTCAAAATATTCCATGGGTACTCAATGGGTTAAGGAAATTTTTGCATCATTCGAACGAAAATTATATGACCTTTCCAAATATATATATATAATAACTATTATTTTCTTATTAAAAGTCAATATATTAAATTTTTAAGGTTTTGCAAAGAATTACTTGACAAACTGTATACTAAAAAGATTTCTTAAACATTTCATATTAGGAGTGCTCCACTGTGCGTCGATGCATGTATGTATATACATATGTATGTACTTACATTTGTAGTAATGCGTCGCATACAACGCACAGTGGAGCACTCATAATATGAAATGTTTAAAAAAACTTTTTAATATATCTCAGCTTTCTGTTATATAAAAATGCTTATATTATAATTTTAGCAATATTGATATAGTTTACGGACTTGATCTTTAAAACTTTAAAATTATCTAGCGTACGAATAAAAATGTGCAAGCATTGACTTGTATTATAGTTATTTATTAGCCAAAGTAAATGAGTATCGTCCCACTGTTTAACAAATTTTCAGCTTCGCTTCTCAATGTTTGAGTGCAAAAGAGAAATTAGAACCAATGCAGATCTGTCCTTTTTATAGCTATTTTATTCAGGAAAAATGTAAAAAAATATGTAAATTCGAAAAGCAATCCTGTTTTATGAATTCTAAACCTGATCGAATTCATACACCTCTGGCCACAAAATCAGCAGTCAAGCCAGTCAGCACTTTCTCCCTCGTTCAATTTTTTGGTCTCGAGTAGTTGACATCACTGATGATCTGACTTATTTTTGGTACACGTTCAGTGGTTTTTGCATATTGGGTTTGGGTTATGTTCGCATTTAGGTTTTCGGTTATCGGTTACGGAAAATCTTTGAATAAAGGTTTCGTAACGGTGAACCGGTTTTTGTATGTTTAGGTTTTGAAATAACGGTATGGTTTCGGTTCCCAAAAAAAAATGTTTCTTTCCATAATACTAAAAAGCACATTACTTTCTCACTGTTTCACGCAAATAATCTTTTTAATTATGGGGTCTGCCATGCCTCCTCCAGCAAAACCATTATACCCTTTCTGAACATTTTCAATGGGCACAGTGTATAAAGAATATGCAAAAATTTTATTTCTTTGTCAAAGCAATTACTCGCCGTATTGTATGTTTATACTTTAGGTATATACACTGGCGAACATAATTATTGGCACAGAAAACATTTTGAGATTTGGGGCTTAATTGTTCCCTGATCGTTAACATGTTGGTATCAATGGAAAGGTCATTTAAATTCCATTTGAATAATATAAAACTTTTCTTAACCCATTAATTACCCTTCGAAAATTTCGAATTTATGTAAAAGTCAATTTTCGAAACTTTTTTCCTCGATTTTTAACAAAAAATATTTTGATGCAAAAAAATTCTTCAAACAATTTAAGGAGTGACAGCAAAAAAAAATTTTCAAAAATATTTTTGCTACTATTTTTTATAATTTTTTGAAAACTGCAAAATGAGGAAAAATGGGTTAAAATGGTAATTTTTATGATTTATAAAAATTTTAAAAAATACTAGCAATAATATTTTTGTAGGTTTGTTTCGATGCATGTATGTATATACATATGTATGTACTTACATTTGTAGTAATGCGTCGCATACAACGCACAGTGGAGCACTCATAATATGAAATGTTTAAAAAAACTTTTTAATATATCTCAGCTTTCTGTTATATAAAAATGCTTGTATTATAATTTTAGCAATATTTATATAGTTTACGGACTTGATCTTTAAAACTTTAAAATTATCTAGCGTACGAATAAAAATGTGCAAGCATTGACTTGTATTATAGTTATTTATTAGCCAAAGTAAATGAGTATCGTCCCACTGTTTAACAAATTTTCAGCTTCGCATTTCTAAGAATTACAGTTAGGATTTTGGCTTCTCAATGTTTGAGTGCAAAAGCGAAATTAGAACCAATGCAGATCTGTCCTTTTTTTAGCTATTTTATACAGAAAAAATTTCAAAAAATATGTAAATTCGAAAAGCAATCCTGTTTTATGAATTCTAAAACTGATCGAATTCATACACCTCTGGTCACAAAATCAGCAGTCAAGCCAGTCAGCACTTTCTCCCTCATTCAATTTTTTGATCTCGAGTAGTTGACATCACTGATGATCTGACTTATTTTTGGTACACGTTCAGTGGTTTTTGCATATTGGGTTTGGGTTATGTTCGCATTTATGTTTTCGGTTATCGGTTACGGAAAATCTTGGAATAGAGGTTTCGTAACGGTGAACCGGTTTTTGTATGTTTCGGTTTTGAAATAACGGTATGGTTTCGGCTTCCCAAAAAAAATGTTTCTTTCTATAATACTAAAAGCACATTACTTTCTCACTGTTTCATTCAAATAATCTTTTTAATTTTTGTTTAATATAAAAAAAAAACTTTATGGGGTCTGCCATGCCTCCTCCAGCAAAACCATTATACCCTTTTTGCACATTTTCAATGGGCACAGGCTATAAAGAATATGCAATAATTTTATTTCCTTGTCAAAACAATTACTTGCCGTATTGTATGTTTATACTTTGGGTATATACACTGGCGAACATAATTATTGGCACAGCAAACATTTTGAGATTTGGGGGCTTAATTGTTCCCTGATCGTTAACATGTTGGTATCAATGGAAAGGTCATTTAAATTCCATTTGAATAATATAAAACTTTTCTTAACCCATTAATTACCCTTCGAAAATTTCGAATTTATGTAAAAGTCAATTTTCGATTTTTTTTTTTTCTCGATTTTTTACAAAAAATATTTTGATTCAAAAAAATTCTTCAAACAATATAAGGAGTGACTTCAAAAAAAATGTTTCCAAAAAATATTTTTTCTAGTATTTTTTATAATTTTTTTAAAATCCTAAAAATGACCATTTTAACCCCTTTTTCCTACTTTTTACACAAAAAGTGCCTATTTTGCAATTTTCAAAAAATTATAAAAAATACTAGCAAAATTATTTTTGAAAATTTTTTTATGCAGTTACTCTTAGAATTGTTTCAAGAATTTTTTTGCATCCAAATATTTTTTGTAAAAAATCGAGGAAAAAAGTCTTGAAAAGTGACTTTTACATAAGTTCGAAATTTTCGAAGGGTACTTAATGGGTTAAGGAAATTTTTGCATCATTCAATCGGAATTTAAACGAACTTTTCAAATATATTTTTTTTACTATGATAACTTGACTTACAATAGCTGTTAAAGTTAAAAAAAAGTGTGTACGCATAGTTTTTCTGGCTAGTGTATGTAGCATGCATTTTTCAAAGACTTCACACCGATGGAGCTATTGTACATACACACATACATATGTATGTATGTACATGCGCGCTATTTCTAGAAATACATTCGAGTCGAGAGGCAACTACAAAATACCCTATGCCTAAATATGTATCAGTGCGGACTGCAGAGTTATATACCGATCGAAAGGTATCAATTTAACTTACAAATGTGCATACTAAGGCTTTTGGAAACTCACCTGGTTCGTGAGATAAACAGGTGTAAGTGGGAGGGGAAAAATTTAAATTATTTGAGCTAATGGGGCCGTTGGAGACTTTTTGAATCATTTTTTTAATTTTTTACTATTCTAATCAAAAATACGCGTCGAATGACACCTCGATCATCGAAACCCGATCACTGGTTCAAAAACAAATTTATTTTGAAATTTTTAGTGGCCTTCCGAAAATGAAATAAAAAGTCAGTCTGTTTGTTTGGATAAAATCGTTGATTTAGCTAAAATGTTTGAATAAGGACTTGTTCCCGATTAAAAATCTAGAAACATTTGTTCTATGACTTTTTCGAAAAATCGCTAGTTTAGCGGAAAATCGCTAAAAGACGCTAAATGTTTGAATGAGGACTTGTTCCCGATTAAAAATCTAGAAACATTGGTCTATGACTTTTTCGAAAAATCGCTAGTTTAGCGGAAAATCGCTAAAAAACCGCTAAAATTGATACCCCCATAGCATCCAAACGATAGAAGCTGCAGATGCGATCTAAATATCGTTGAAAACGTATTTCGAAGGGCTCTTAGGCATACCTTTAAAGTTTTCTCTTTAAGTAAAAAGGTAAGCAGCTACAGGTGAAATAAGGTATTTTTTTCCACATTTTGGCGATTTAAAAAAATCTACACATGAAATCACTTTAAAATATGTTATAAGTTATAGGCAATTTGATTCTGCGTTTTTTGACATGTAACACATATCTGTCAAAATTCGCTTGGACAAGATATTACCTATTAACTGAATATACCTTTTACGTTTACATTACTGCATGTACATATGTATGCAGTATGTACACTGCTTTCAGCGTTATGCGGAAATAAACTGCTTGCAAGTGGTGAATTCTTTTTGCGGCAGATAAATCATTTTATAATCAAAAATATAGAATCGTTTGTTCTACGACTTTTTCGAAAAATCGCTTGATTAGCGGGAAATCGCAAAAATCCGCTAAAATTGAAACCCCCGTAGCATCCAAACGATAGAAGCTACAGATGCGATCTACATATCGTTGAAAAGGTGTTTCGAAGGGCTCTTAGGCATACCTTCAACGCATATTTTTTATTTAAAAAGGTAGAATGGGAATAGGACAGCAGCTGCAAAGTGTCATAGAGGCCAGAATTGAAGAGTGCTGATAGCTTTTGCGATGGGCATGTGTGTTTGTAAAGGGGACCAGTGTTGCCAGACAGTTTATTTTAGCTGTACAAGCAGTAAACAAAATTGACAAAGCTTACTGTCAAAAAATATTGCAATTTCAAAATTTCTGATGTCCTATTCAAAAATTTCTGATATCCCACAAAAAAACCTCTTTACGAGGTAAAAGTCTAGTGACGAAAACATTTTTATGCCCCAAAATTTCTGATATCCAATTTTGTGACGAATGATATTAAGTTTTACTTATAAATTATTTTAAACAAAATTTTAGATCATTAATTAGATCATTACATTAGCATTAACATATGGACATAAATAACGAGCTATGATGTATTAAAAACATAAATGATTTTATGTAAGTGCAGATATTTTACATACATATCTAAGTGAATAGAAATAAATATAATGGGTATTTCTGCAGTCGCATATGTGTGTCGGCATATAAATGTGTGCCTGTAAGATTTCGACTATTTGCTAGTTACAATAACACCCAATCCCACCTTCACAAGCTCACAACACTTTAAAGTTATTTGAAACAGTTTTAACAGTTTTATTATTTTATTTTACAATTTTTATATATTATTGAGGTTTTTTGGTATCCAGGGTTCTTGTATTCATCTTTACCTCCGAAAAACATATCTGATTATTCTCCTGTCAGACCATTCCCCTCTTCTCTTGACGTTTATCGCACATCAGTGGGAATGGCAACTATCGCATCCATGAGAATGGTAACTCGCATCCATGAGAATGGTAACTCCTCCCTCCCCAAGAGCGGAGTAAGGGTAACAAAAGGCAGCCGAAACGACGCTACTTCTATTATCATTAGGTATTAACATACATTGAACAATTTAAAATACAGGTTAAGGAACTTCATTTTATAACGCGTTTAGATTTTTATTTTAATAATTTATTGGCCAACTCGACGACGAGACAAATGACGATGCGTGGTAATTCAATGATATACGACAACTAACTTTAATACTTCATAATTCTCTCTCTATCCTATCTTAAGCTAGTGTGGCGAAACGGGGCGAATTCGACAAATGCAACGAAAAGAGAGCTTAATTGCGCTCCCGCTTCGCCCTAAATCTAACTTACACTAGACTTCATGAATTTACATCTACATTTTAACTAACTTAATTAATAAAATTTCAAAATTAAAAATAACGCGATCTGCGTCAACACCGCCCCCTTTGAACGGCTGGAAGGCTTCAACAACAACCAGGAAGTGGGGCCAGCTTGTGGATTGGCCTCTTGTATGTCCCTCCTTTGGCCGTCTTAATGTCGACGACCCTGACCATGCCGTCCTGCCCGACGTGTACCTCCTTGACTCTGCCCATGAGCCACTGCTGGGGAGGCATGTTGTCCTCTGCGACGACGACGAGATCTCCCACGACGAGATTCGGCTGCTGCTGGTGCCACTTGGCCCGGGTCTGCAATCCCAGCACGTATTCCCGGGACCAACGCTGCCAAAACATGCGCTTGAGAGACGAGACAAGTCGCCATCGCTTCAAGCAACTGAGGCCCTGCTGGTCCGGGGTCCCGACTGCTGGTGGAGCGATCAGCGACCCGCCTATCAACAGATGAGCTGGGGGAGAGCCTCTCCATCGCTTGGGTCTTGGCTGAGAGGTCCCAGAGGTCGCGAGTTCATCACGGCCTCGACTCCTACCAGCACCGTCTGGAGCTCCTCTGCGCTTAGGAGCGCGCTGCCTACTACCCGTTGGAGTAGGTTCTTGGCAGTTTTGACACCTGCCTCCCATAGTCCTCCGAAGTGAGGTGCCCTTGGTGGTATGAACGCAAACGTGCATCCGCTTTTTGACGCGAATGCCCGTATTGCGCTCTCCTCTGCCTCGATCTTCCGTCGCAGCTCCTCGAAGTGGCGACTCGCGCCGACGAAGTTCGTCGCATTGTCGCAATGGACGACTTGGGGAACGCCGCGGCGACCTTTGAAACCTTTGAAAAGCCAATAAAAAAGAATCAGTTGATAAATCAGATACTAGCTCTAAATGTACCGCCTTGGATGCAAAACACACAAAAAGGGCAATATAAGATTTATATGGAGGCTTTCCACGAATCTTTAAGGACGTATCAATTGGTCCACAAAAATCAACGCCACATGTAGAAAATGGGCGGAGAGCACGAAGCCGATCTGCTGGCAAATTTCCCATAATTTGCGTCAGAAGCTTAGGTTTGCACTTAAAGCAGCGGATACATGATCGCACTGTCTGGCGACAGATCTCTTGAGCGTTAACTAGCCACAGACGCTCTCTAAGTTGGCTTAGGCTTCGGCCACGCATTGAGCGATGTGCGACTGAGCGGCTGAGCGACGCTCTCTCAAGCGACGTAAAATATTAAAGCTTATGAAACACCAAGGAAGTGGCCACGCAGCCGCTGAGCGACGAGCGATTTTCGTGAGCGTCAGAGCGACGTCGCTCTGCGCTAGAATTGATTTTAATTTTAAGTGCATCGCTGAGCGACGAATTGCATACAATGCAAAAAATCTAGTTAATCTTGGTTTATTAATTGAGTTTTCAATTTTACTAAACAGCAAGTCAAATGATTCGATTGACATGCGTAAATATTGCCAAAATAGATCTGGGTAATTTCGAAATTTTCTAAATAAATGATGAAACTTGCCATACTCATCTCTTGTTCGGATTAACTCCAAATCTACGCTTTCTTAATATATTTAATTGCCTGTTTTTGCAAATTTAACTTTCGAAATTGCGTAGAACTTCTCTAGAATAGTCATATTTACAACTAAATAGCTTAAGCGATGTCGCTCAGTGCGTGGTCACCTCACTCAAAGCGATCGCTCATTAAGAGAGAGAGAGTCGCTCAGACGCTCAGTCGCTCATCGCTCAATGCGTGGCCGAAGCCTTACAAGTGCTCGAGGACCTGAGTGGAAGTTGGTCTGGTGAAGATGACGGACATAGCTCTGCACAAATTGCGAGCGCTTCGTCAACAGAAGTGGAAACTTAGCATCATACGAAATAGGAGCATTTACTAGTCGCCCCCCAACTCGCAACAACGAAAAGGCACACCAAGTTCCACGATACTCATGGATAAAGGGATTTAACCGCTGAAGACTCGGGCCTACACGCGCGCTCTTTCTAACCCTTTCGATATCATCTTTAAATTCTTGCTTTTGGATAATTTCGACTATTTTCTCAAATGCCTCTTTGAGCTCCAAAACAGAAGGTGTATTTTCAAATTGGGTCGTTTTGTCTTTGCATTTTCGAATGAACCGGAACGCATAAGCAAAGACTCTCAGCAGTTTTAGGTGTGACGAATATTCCTCGATGATCTCCAATAATCCTAAACTTGGTCTTGCAACTGTCAGCCCGACAGCCGATTTCCGAATTTCCATCTCAAGAACCTCTTTCGACAATGAAAAATGTGGGTTCACAGGCCACTCTTCTTCTGGATCCAGTAGGAACGCTGGACCAGTCATCCATATTGACTCCATCAACTCGTCAACGTCACAACCTCTAGATACAATATCTGCTGGGTTCTGCTTTGTTGGTACATGCCTCCACGTTGCATTATCTGTCCACTCTTGATTTAGAGGTCAACAATGACACTTTAAAACCTTCTGCAGTCAAACAACATGAATCTGAATTGGTGACGTGGGCACAATGTGTACAAACCGTGGCTCAGTTATCTTCTGTATATCCAACAAGGTTTGTTTAAGAGCTTCCCACTCGGTTTCTATTCTCATTGGAATCGACTCATCCCAGTCCAGTTTCAGTAACCAAAGCTCTTGCAGTAAGATTTTTCCTTTTATTATAAGGGGACTAAGTAAACCGAGGGGGTCAAATAATTTCGACGTCACCGACAAAATATTTCGTTTCGTCGCTCTAACACTCATAAACGATTCGTCTATCTTGAATTTAAAGATGTCTTCATGAGGTAACCATAAAATTCCTAACGTTTTTGTTGAGTCTGTCGAGTCTGAGATCGTTATCGGTTTGACCGTGCTCTCGGATGCGGAAATCTCAGGGGAATTCGAAAACCATTTGGCTAATTCGAACCCTGCCTCTTGCAGCACCTGAGACACTTCAGACTTAATTGTCTGTAGTTCCTCGACGCATGCAGCACCAGTCAACAAATCATCTACATAAAAATCAGACGGAATAACGTTTGCTGCTTTTGGGTGAGAGACTTGGGCAGTTTCACTCAACCTTTTTAAACACCGGATAGCAAGAAAGGGCGCTGGAGCAGTGCCATATGTCACGGTGTTTAATGTAAACATTCTCAGAGGCTCTGACGGATCTCTTCTCCAAACTATGAGCTGAAATTGTCTATCCGCTTCATTCACCATTACTTGGCGATACATCTTTTTAATATCCGCAGTTAGCGCATATTTATTTAGTCTAAAGCGGAGTAGAGTAGAATATAGCTCCTCCTGGATCGTAGGGCCGACCATCAGGATGTCATTCAACGCAATCTGAGTAGAAGTCTTGCATGACGCGTCAAATACTACACGTAACTTCGTCGAAGTACTTTGAGGTCGCAAAACGCACTGATGCGGAATGAAATAGTGAGGTGTGTCAGGAATTTTGTTTTCAACTTCTATCATATATCCCAATGACATGTATTCTTCCATGAAGTCCATGTACATTCTCCTTAATTGGTCATCTCGGGACAGCCTTCTTTCGAGCGACAAGAACCGCCGTTTCGTAACTTCAAATGAGTTTCCCAAAATCTTAGGGTCGGACTTAAATGGTAGCCTAACTTCGAAACGTCCTGACGGTAAAACTTGCAAATTGTTGACAAAATGTTTCTCACACAATTGTTGTTCTGGCGACATGACCTTGATTGTCGAGGGAAGATTTTCCAGCGACCAAAATTTTTGCAGTGTGCTATCCATAGATGCTATCGAGTCCTCTTTACAACTAAGATTGACCACTTTCTCTTGGCATCTTGATGAGTCCAACGTATATCGTCCAGAAACGATCCAACCAAGCAGAGTTTTCTGTAATATCGGACAATTTGGACAGCTAATAATTCAAAGAATGTTTCAGCTCCTATCAACATGTCTACCTTTTGTGGCTTGTAAAAGTAGGGATCCGCTAATTGCAGGTTTTCCGGAATCTTCCAGCCGCTCACGCTTACTGTGTGGTCAGGCTGATAACTTGAAATTGACTTCAAAATCCAAAAATCTGTTGAAAACTCACTGCTATTAACTCGCGACTTCACCACCGTATGTATCTTTTTCTTGACTTGAGAATTGGCTTCGCCAATTCCTAACAAGCTGATACATGCATCTTCCCTACGTATCTGCAATCGTTGTGCCAACTCTTCAGTCACAAAGTTCGTTTGTGAACCTGAGTCGAGCAGAGCTCGAGCTAAGATGTGCTCACCGCTTTTAGTTCGAACACTAACGACGGACGTAGCCAAAATCACCTTCTCTAAGGCCGTCACATGCATAGCATGTGTTGTGGAAGGATTATTTGAATTGGAAGCTTGTGGTGGTGGTGGTAACGCTAAACTGTCACCTACGGCTGCATATCTGTGGAGGAGCGTATGATGGGAACGGCTACAAACTCGACACTTTGTTGCCTTGCATCTTGCAACAGTATGACCCCTTTGAAGACAGTTTATACATAAGGGAGCCGACTTTGCGAAATCAAACCTCTGTGTCACTGACAATGAAGAGAACGCAGAACAATTCCCAATTGAATGTCCTTCTGAATTGCAGTAAACACATTTCTTTACTTGATTTGGGGCTTGAGCGATAGCACATGAAAACGAGGTACGATTGTGTTTAGTTTGACTTGGCTTCGCTTCTGGTGTCGGTTTAGCAGACTCTTCAGCGGACATATGCTGGTATCTGCGATTTAACACCGTCTCACAATCTTTCCACAAAGAGAGCTTGTCATATTCAAGCTGTTCTTCCCATTTTCTTTTGGTCACTGTATCAACTTTGTTCATAACGAGATGAATTAGCATAGCATTCGAAATCTTTTTGTCGTCGCCAATCGACAACAATGATCCGTATATAGCCGACACTGTGTCGATTAGATTTCTTAATGCTGATGCTGAAGGAGATGAAATTTTCGGCAAACCAAACAACGCTGAAATATGATCCTTGAATATAAGGCAGTCGTTGTCATAAACATTTTTTAAGCTAGCCTTTGCTTTTTTGTAATTGTCTTCGGTGATTTGAAATGCTCTGACAGTCCCTAGAGCTTCACCTGAGAGACAAGAGATCAAGTGAGTAAACTTTTCTATTGTTGGAATCGAATCATCGTTATGAACCAAAGTATCGAAAAGGCTGATAAAGTTTTTATGCTCCGAATATTTTGCACTAAACTTTGGCAACGACAATTTCGGAAGATGAGAGCGCGATTGTCCAGTAGCAGATGCAGATACTACCGTCGCATTATGACTACTATCCGCTTTGAGGGCATTAATTAACGATAAAAGTCCAGACTTCGTCAAAATGCATAGTTCTTCTAATTCTCCATCATCATCATCTTCGACATCAAGTTCATAAATTTTTGACTGTAGATGATTTGCCTTTTCTATATGTTTATTTAGGGATTCTAATCTGCACTCCAGTTCTGTTAATTGAAGCGCCACGTTTCCTTTATCCAGTTGATGTTTTATTCTCTGAATGTTTTTTGTTGGACCCTTGAGCTTTGTTTTTAAATCCTCGAGAGTCGCCATTATTTTCTTTTTATCTTCAGTTCCCATATTTAGCAAAAATAAAATATTTTATTTAAAAAAAATTAAATTAAAAAAAAAGATAATTTTTTCCTCTTCTGGAAACTGATATGCTCAACCACGTGTAGGGGAGCTAGTATGAGTATATTTATAGCTCACACTAAATCAATACAGTATTTGTACTGCAAAAAACAATATGTGGCAAACCATTTCAAAAACCAATATGCCTCACCAATTGTAGGGGAGCGCGCGTCACTTCGTAAACAGCTGCACAGGCGCGAGTTACCATGCTGGTACCCGCCGTCTCCCCGCCTACGTTGGACTACATAGTAACAATCCTCGACTCAGCACTACAAATGGAACGGACGTCGTTTCGAAACATTTCGAAACTCAACACCGCCCACGACGTTGGAGTGCATCATCAGCAGATTCTCGACAGCAGCAACTCCGCAACATATTAGCTTAGGGACTTTATCCCTCAACATTTCTGTATTGTAAACTTTAGCTATAAGTAATGTTAAGATTGAGAATACAGTTCAGTTGAAGTTTAAAGCAAAGACAAACCAGAGCGTTTTTATTTAAAATCATTTATTGTACTGAACCAGCGGCCAACTCTTCATATCTTCATATCAACACCGTGGACATCAAGGCTACTACTACTACCAACTTATAACTCGCGCGCCAATTCCTAAGCGTTAGCAACAGCAAGGTGCCGTTGACCGAATGCGAGAACGAAAAGAGATGCACCGACTGCAGTTGCTAGCGCATATACATATATGTATGTATGTATGTGAGCCGTTAAGCGAAAGCGAAAACGAAAATGAAGAGATGCACAAACTGCAGTAGCTTGCGCATATATATGTATGTATGTATGTGTTGCGAGAGGGGAAAGGGCGACAGAATAGCGAATTTCTAACAAACAGTTTTGCATCCAAGCTGGTATTAATATATTATTAAATGTTAGCCAATAGCCATGCAATTTTTAGTAATTATGCCAAGCTCTACTATTTGTATTACAGTGCCAAGAATTGAAAGGGTCGTGCTCAACTGACAGCACCGAATCAAAGATAAATTAACTTGTTATTCTTTGACCTTTCAATTTTTAGCACAATACCTG
>JBAMBL010001031.1:0-30896 GCA_037043405.1 Drosophila subquinaria | reverse complement strand
CATTTTTTTTTTTATAAAACATTTTTCTCTTTTTCTTTTTTTTCAGCGTTTGTTATTTGCACAGTGAAACATTATCAGAATTTTTTTTTATTTAGATACATTAGTTGATTATCGGCACTCGATTTTCATACGTTTTAAAAAAACATTATTTTTCTTTTTTTCCTTTTTGCACAACATTTTTTTTTTTTAAAAAATTTTAGCTTTCGGCCTTTTGAAATTATTTTTTTTTCACAACGAGAATAAAAATTTTCTTCACTTTTCCTTCTTTTTCAACATTGTCACCGCTCACCTGTATTATTACATTGTAATGATTAGGAATATTTGTGTAGACATCCTTTTTGGGTTTGCAGAGAAGTTGCAGGGGCGATCCTCGGTCCTTGAAAACGGCTGCGCCAGTTACCGCTTGTTACTTTTTGTGGTGTGTATGTTGTATAAGTTTGTATGTTTTGAGTTTTATATTTAAAGGCAAGATTTGAATAAAGACAACTGCTCCATTTGGTTTTCGAATTATGAGTGCTTTGGTTTATTCAGTTTTACTTAAAGGAAACCTCGGCAGAGGCTTTGTGACTTATACATATAAGAGTACATAGAATTGGTTGGGGCTTATGTATGTTGCGAAGTAGCGAGTCAGCACTTAGCCGGATGTCGAGTCCCACATCGAAGAGTTGTTTACATTGAAATCCCTGGTATGCTGTGGCAGCACTTTGCAGTTTAGGCTACCCAGTGTATGTTGCAATGCAACGATCGCTGCCGGGTTGAATGGCATGATCATTGGAACGTCGTCAACGTCCGCGGGGGTTTAAGTGGGGGAAGTGGGGGTGAAGAAGAAGCGTAGGCGGTAACTCGCGCTTAAAATATTTTTTCTCAGTGCAAAGCAATGAAACGTTTTCGGCGACGGGCATGTTCGTGCGTTTGCTACGCACACAAGCGCACTGCAAAACGTTTGAGTGTCTGCGTGCCTACCACTGATGTAGACAGACACCATGGTGTGCACAAAACACCCGGGTGACCCACAAGTGTTTTGCCTACTTCTTTAAATCGCATTGCCTTTTTTTTAACTTTCGCTTATTCCTACATTCGTTATGAGTAGACCTCTGATTTTGCATATTCGCATATTCTTATAGGAATAAGAAAGGTGAATTCTGATAACACAAAAGTTCGTTTCGTTAAAAGTAGAGTGGAAAACGATGAGACATATTTTTATATTAAAAATTTAACAATCGATGATCCAACTTAAAAATTTGTGAAAAATTTGAATATTTAAATTTTACCTTTTTATCACAGCTTGTACAAATTATGTTTTTTCCCTCAATTTTAAAGCTCTTTTCGGGAAGGCTGGTTTTTTCCCTCAATTTTAAAGCTCTTTTCGGGAAGGCTGGTAAGCCATTTTCCGAATAAGTTTTCCTTATTTTTGTCGTTCTTAGGCGTTCCACTTCTCTACACTAAATAAAATAACAATAATGAGCTTTAATCAATGTATTTTTCGATGACTTATGGCTGCCAGTTTACTTAAACGGCATGTATGATTCAATTTTTCGATGAAATTCGATTGCATATGTTTTGAAAATTTGTTGCATATTTTTTGCATATATTTAGCATATTTTTTTTGCATATTTTTTGCATACAATTTGCATTTTTTCAGCATGCATTAACAATTGGTTTTTTATAATTATAACCAGGGATTAAAACCGAAACGAATATCGGTTTCAGTTACGGTTTCGGTTATGTTCGCATTTAGGTTTTCGGTTATCGGTTACGGTAAATCTTGGAATAAAGGTTTCGTAACGGTGAACCGGTTTTTGTATGTTTCGGTTTCGAAATACCGGTACAGTTTCGGTTCCCAAAAAAAAAAAATTTTTTTTTCAATAATTCTAAAAGCGCATTACTTTTTCACTGTTTTATGCACATAATCTTGTTATCCATTTTTTAGTATGTATAAAAAATACTTTATGGGGTCTGCCATGTCTCTTTCTGCAAAACCATTATAGCCTTGTTGCACATATTCACGGGGTATAAAAATATATGCAATAATTTTATTTCCTTGTCAAAACAATTACTCGCCGTATTGTATGTTTATACTTTGGGTATATACATACATACATACCAGAGAACTGCAAGGGTGTCACTTTTTGCAACCCTACTCACACCCAAAGAAATTTGTGTCCCGATGCCACTCAACACCGGCTAAGCAAAACAAAGACACACACTTATAAAAAATTGTGTGTGTGCTGCGAGTGCCGGCAGTCTCACGCACTCGCTCATACAATGTCCCGTTTTTTTTTTGCATGCACCATGGTATTTCTCGGCGACGCGTGCCGATCGTACTCATACTCATAACGAATGTAGGAATAAGCGAAAGTTAAAAAAAAGGCAATGCGCCATTAATAGAAGTAGGCAAAACACTTGTGTATCACCCGGGTGTTTTGTGGACACCATGGTGTCTGTCTACATTCATAATATAAAAATTTGACATTATAATTTAATTAAATTTATATTTAAGAACTTATTAATTTTCAAATATATATTTTTAGTTTGTTTGATGTTATTAAATGATTAAAAAATTATAATTTTTGAAGTTTAAGTTAAGTTTTCGTATTGCGCCTATTTGCAGAAGCAGGTACTAAAAAAACAACTCAAGCGAAGGCATGCACAAAAGAAACCTAAACACCCAAGACACTCCATACATTTTGCTTCTCAATTTTTGTGCTTTTCTTTTTACCCACCCTTCTTTCGACGCCGATGCGCGGAAGAATGCCACACGCACATATGCAAAAAACTACCTACTCACATTTGTTGCTTGTGTGCACAAACACTCATACATTATTGTAAGGCGAGCGCTCACACTCAGTTGTCCGGTGGTTAAAAACACCCGGGTGTAAAAAACACCCTACATTTACCCGGTGCACCTTGAGTGCCGGTGGCTTGTTGCAGTTCTCTGATACATACATACTAGAGGTATGCATGGCTTCACTCACAGCATAAGTCAAATTGAATGGATTCGAATTGAATTGAGTTGAGTGAGTGCGAGGCACACAATGAAGCGCATAAGTATCAAAATGAGTGCGTGTTATTTCATACCATACGGCACTCAGTAAAATGAGTGAGAATAAATAAAGCGTAAAACGAAATGAGCATTTTGGCAAAGCCTAAGACACTCGAGTTTCTCATATTGTTCTGTGCACTCTTTTCGTTTCGGGAAAGCAAGCGGCCAGCAGAAAAAAACGGGGAAAAAAAACAGACGAGACTTTTTGTTTTTGCACGCGCATTTTCTCGTTTATTTTGTGTTTTTGTTGTTGTTTTTTTCGTCTTTTTCCTTATGCACGACAAGACAACAACAATTTAAAAGTCGGTATGGCATTCGAATGCACTCAAAACGCAAACTCTTATTCTCACGCATTCCCAGTCATTCAATTCCTTGTTTTTCGTTTGAACATTGTGAGGCCGAGTCTTACGCGAGCGCACTTACTCACTCAAACATGTTTAGCTTCGCATTCAATTTCACTCAGCACATTTTTAGCATTGTTAATTCGAACATGGTTTTTTTGCCATTCATGCAGACCTCTAATACATACATACATTTATGCATGCAAAGAGTAAAGAAAATTTCAATTGTCTTCTCCTTTTTTCGTGGTGACGATCGGCGATTCTTGCGCAGAGTGTGCAAGTGCGAGTGAGACAGCAAACAGTCCAAATCTTATGTCATATGCCGACACACATATGCGACTGCAGAAATACCCATTATATGTATTTCTACTTACTTACATATGAACGTAAAATATGTGCATTTACAATAATACATAACAGCTCGTTTTTTATGTACAAATGTTAATGCTTATGTAATGAGCTTATAATTTGTTATAATATATTCGCAAATATACATATTTGGGCATAGGGTATTTTGTAGTCGCCTCTCGACTCGAATGATCTTAGTCATAATTTGTCTCGCCTGCTCGCCTAGAAAGAGCGCGCATCTACATACATATGTATGTATGTAGTATAATCGGTGTGAAGTCTTTGAAAAATGCATGGTACATAAATACACATGTACAGTGGCTCACAGCTTAAAGTATGCACCCTTATTTTTGCTTTAACTGCTATGTTAGTCAAGTTATCACAATAAAAAAAATATATTTGGAAAGGTCGTGTAAATTCCGTTTGAATGACAGAAAACTTTTTTTAAAATATTGAGTACCCTTGGAAAATTTCGAATTTATGTAAAAGTCACTTTTCAAAACTTTTTCCCTCGATTTTTTCCAAAAAATGTTGGGATGCAAAAAAATTCTTGGAACAATTTAAAGAGTAACTGCAAAAAAAAATTTTCAAAAATATTTTTGTTAGTATTTTTTATAATTTTTTGAAAATCCTAAAAATGACCATTTTAACCCATTTTTCATCGTTTTCATGCAAAAAGGGCTTTTTTTGCAGTTTTCAAAAAATTATAAAAAATACTAGCAAAAATATTTTCAAAAATTTTTTTGTGCAGTTACTCTTTAAATTGTTCCAAGAATTTTTTTGCATCCCAAAATTTTTTGGAAAAAATCGAGGGAAAAAGTTTTGAAAAGTGACTTTTACATAAATTCGAAATTTTCCAAGGGTACTCAAAATTTTAAAAAAAAGTTTAGTGTCATTCAAACGGAATTTACACGACCTTTCCAAATATATTTTTTTTATTGTTATAACTTGACTAACATAGCAGTTAAAGCAAAAATAAGGGTGCATACTTTAAGCTGTGAGCCACTGTATGTAGATGCGCGCTCTTTCGTTTGCCAGTTCGACGAAAACAGAATTGAATGCGAAATAATGAAAGAACATTCGAGTCGAGAGGCGACTACAAAATACCCTATGCCCAAATATGTATGTATATTTGCGAATATATTATAACAAATTATTAGCTCATTACATAAGCATTAACATATGTACATAAATAACGAGCTGTTATGTATTATTAACATAAATAATTTTATGTAAATGCAGTTATTTTACATACATACGTATGTATATAAATATAAATAAATATAATGGGTATTTCTACAGTCGCATATTTGTGTCCGCATAAGAATGTGTGCCTGTAAATTTCGCTTGTTGCTGTCTCACTCGCACTTGCACTCGACAAAACGCACAGAAGCGCCGGTCGTCACCACGAAAAAAGGAGGAGACAATTGAAATTTCGTTACTCTTTGCATGCATATGTACATATGTATGTTTGTACATATATGGGATGAACTGGGCACGCTTGTATTGTTTTTGTAGCAAATTTTGCTCATTTGCCTATGAGAACATTTGACGCGGCGCGAGAGCATATGTATGTATGTATGTACGTCTATGTTCATATACATGTGTGTACTACACACAGCAGAAGCTCGAAGCTCGGCCGCATATTCCTTAAGGGCGCTTCAGACGAGCACTTTTTCACCGACACTTTTTGTCAAAAAGCTGTCCGTGTCGTGTAACCACACAAAATTTCAAAGCGTCGGTGAAAAACCGACGCTCACCGATGGAAATAGAACACGTTCTATTGCATCGGTGAGCGATAGTGAGCGACACGGACACGAAAAAATCTCTTTTTGACAAAAAGTGTAGGTGAAAAAGTGCTCGTCTGAAGCGCCCTTAAGAAATCGCTGTGCATGTCCACGAGTGATGCGTTCGTCAGCATAAGCTGATTTTATTCAACTCTTCGTTTCGTTGAGTGATTAAACACGAGCCAACATTCAAATGCTCAGAAGGCTGAGTATGAACACGATTGATGTGTTCATCAGCATGAGTTGGTTTTTACTCAACGCTGTGTTTCGAACAGTGAGTGGAGTTGAATAAGATTTGTGCTTATGAGGAAATCAAGAAAAATAGTGAATTTTGCAGCTCTCTGGTGTGTACATGCAGAAGACAATAAAATGCAGATAATTTTTGCAACTTGCTTTTACTCGTTTCGGAAAACCGAAATGAACCTTTATAAATGAAACGGTTACTAAACGGTTATTTCAGTTTACAGAGTTTCGGTTTAAAGGTTTCGGTCAGACGAAATTTTTTTTTTCGGTTACGGTTACAGTTACGGTTTCAAATTTCAATCGGTTTTTACCGGTTAAAGGTTACGGTTTCGGTTAGGGTTTTAATCCCTGATTATAACATACCTAAATACAAATTTTGTTACCAATCTGATGCAAAATATGGAAGTATGCAAAATCCGAGATCTAGTTATGAGTATGAGTGCGACCGACACCCGTCGCCGAAAAATACCATGGTGCATAAAAAAATAAACAGGACATTGTATGAGCGGGTGCGTGATACTGCCAGCACTCGCAGCACACACAATATTTGTTATGAGTGTGTGTCTTTACTTTGTTTAGCTGGTGTTGAGTGGCACCGGGACACACATTTCTTTGGATGTGAGTAGGGTGGTAAAAAGTGACACCCTTGCAGTTCTCTGGTCTCCACCAAATTTTATCAAAACGGATTTAAAAAATTTCATTTAGTTTTATTTTTTTTGTGTATGTAAAATACGCCAATAATTGACATGTGAAAGAACATGTAGTGTTGGTAAACATTTGATTTTAATGACAAAATGCACTAAACTGTTATCCAAATTTCTTTAGTTTTGGGTGCTAAGAGGTGGGAACTGGACTCAGTTCGAGCAATATGTAACCTGTTTGCCGCAGTGGTCGCGTGTTTGACTCCGTCCTTCAGATCTTTGTTATATTCGGCATTGTTTCTTCAAAAGTTACCACTTTAATGATAGACCTCGATTTGGCCGCTTTCGTACTCGTACAATTACTATCCATGACTAATTTTTCATTTAATATAAATAAAATATATAAAATTACTAATTTACAAACAAATTCTTTCGCTATATCTACATATTTGATCACAAACTGAAACACATTCAGCTGAACCTATTCAGATGAACGAAAAATAAAGTCATAATTTTGTTACTCTTTCAGAAGAAATAATAAATAAGCAATTAATATTAAGTTTATGAAAATCATACTTTGGCATCTAATTAATGTAAGAACAGAGAAATATAGAAAAAACATTTTATGTAAATCGTAATACTAGTTTAGGAAATACAGTCCAATTCCTACCTCGGTGATCATGAACCTATTCAGTTGATCCGCAGTGTATGTTAGAGTGTCCCTTTATTTTACAAAGTTTAGTCATAATTTTAAAACGCATACGGGCTAGTTCTGTTCATTTGGTACTAAAGAGCTCGGAAATAAATTTTTACTTCAATCGGAGTATAACCCGTGCCGACTTGGATCGGAAAATTTAAAAATTATATGGGACAAAAACCAATCAAAATTTTATTTTTAATATTTTTTAATTTTGTTTTGTTCATTTGGTCCTAAAGTAGTCGAAAATAAATTATTACCTCAATCGGAGTACGATAACACATTCAAACTTGTTTTTTTTTTATTGTAATAATGCAACGCACTTTGACATAATGTGTTTTTAGACCCCGTACTTTACAAAAGTATAGGGGTCTATTAACTTTGTCACAAAAAAAAGTACGTAACAGGCAGAAGGAGGCGTGGCAGACCCCATAAAGTATATCTATTCTTGATCAGCATCAACAGCCGAGTTGAAATAGCCATGTCCGTCTGTCCGTCTGTAAGAGCGTCTAGATCTCAGAGACTATAAGAGCTAGAGATTTAAAACTTGGTATGTAGGTTCGTCTATATTGCACGCAGTTCGAGTTTGTTTTAGATTTTGGCCACGCCCCTTAAAAGCCCACAAATTAAAAAATCTTAAATTAAAAGGACAATTTTGAAGATAGACATTCCTAAACAAGCATATACGAAGATAATATTACCTTTCAATAATTTAAGTTTTACAATATTATATGTTTAATGTTATGAATTCAAAAGTGTATAATATTTGTAGCTTAATTTGTAAGTGTATTGCGTATAATTATGTATTTGTATAAGTATAACATTTTTTTTTTTATATTCAAATTCTTTCGTATTATCAAATTATTTAAGTTCAAATTCTTATTTAATTTTAAATTCTTATTTTTTGTTTTTATAAATTTGCCGTGTTTTTTAATCATATTTTTAACCTGTCTCTATTTTTTTCACATATATTTTATTTTGGATTTTAAATATACTTTTATAAATTCTCTTACTTGGTCGCCGTACTTTCCCTTAAAGTGCGGCGTATGATTTGACTCCGCCTTGCCATCAAACAACCTTTTTTTATTGGTATCAAGGACGTTGACTACGTCGTGGATATTTTCCTTCAAGTATGCAGCTGATTTATCTTTGAATTCAGCATCTTTCGTTTTGTTTATTGTATCCTTTTTCTGATTCCGTTGCTTTGGAAACGCTTTTTTTCGCTCCTCCGTCAACATCCACATGGAATTCCCCAACAGACTGTCAGATTTTTTAAAATCAGTGAGCTTTTGAAGATCTTTCTCAGGACTCACCTCCTTTTTGGCTACCTGTTGCTCCCCTTCCTTTTTCCACTGCTTCTTCGCTGGCGGAATACTGTCAAATTTCTGCTTCTTCTCCAGCTCCTGCTTCTTCTTCAGCTTCTGATGTTTCTCCAGCTTCAGCTTCTTCTCAAGCTTCTGCTGATTTTCAAGTTTCAGATGCTTCTTCAGATCCTGCAGCTTCTCCAGTTTTAGCTGCTTCTCCAGATTCTGCTGCTTCTCCAATTTCAGCTGCATTTCCAGCTTCTGCTGCTTTTCCTCCAGTTTCAGCTGCTTTTCCTCCAGTTTCAGCAGCTTCTCTAGATTCTGCTGCTTCTCCAGTCTCAGCTGCTTCTCCAGATTCTGCTGCTTTTCCAGATTCTGCTGCTTCTCCAGATTCAGCTGCCTCTCCAGATTCTGCAGATTTTGCAGCTTCTCCAGTTCCAGCTGCTTCTCCAAATTCTGCAGCTTTTCCAGATGCTGCTGCTTCTCTAGTTTCAGCTGCCTCTCCAGATTCTGCAGCTTCTCCAGATTCTGCTGCCTCTCCAGATTCAGCTGCTTCTCCAGATTCTGCAACTTCTTCTCCATCTCCTGCTGCATCCTTTCCAGCTCCTGCTGTTTCTTCTCCAGATCCTGTTCCCGTTGATTTGGTAACGCATTTTTTCGCTCCTTAGTCAACATAATGTGGGAACTGCCCAACAGATCTTCAAACTTCTTCGGATCTGTGAGCTTCAGGGGAGCTTTTTCAGGACTAACCTCCTTTTGGGTTACCTGTTGCTCCCCTTCCTCTTCCCACTGCTTCTTAGCTGGTGGGAAGCTGTAATTAATTCCAAATGTATCCTTTTCCAGGTGGTATTTGGATTTCAAATTGTTTTCTGTCTTTGATTTTGGCTTGTTTTCCTGATCCCGATTGTCACCAAAAGTGAAATCGTACCAAGGCTTATTTGTCGTAACTTTTTGAGTCACTGACCTCGACTGAGTTTTGGAAGCAAAGAGACTGAGGGAATCATCTCGATCGTTACCAAATCTGAAATCGTGCCACCAAGGTTTTTGGTGCTTGACTTCATTTGCAGCTGTCTCTTTAAGAGATCTTTTTCTGATTAGCATGAGTGTTTTAACTATCAGATCTTCTACTTTATCTTCGTACTCTTCCTTAAAGTACGTGAAATTTTCTGGTATATAACTGTTTACCACCATTCTCCTTTTCAATATTTTTTTGTTGAATGAAAAGGCTCTTGTGATGTGCATTAATTCGTCCTTCAAGCGCCTAAGCTGAAGGGAGTCCATCGAGCTTGCTTCCGCCGCAACCACATTATATATCTGCTCAATTTCATCACCCAAGATTTTTTGGGCATCAATGATTTAGTTGAATTTGTCCATGTTTTTATTGTTTGTTTTTTACGACACGAACCGAAAAAATGGATTTACGTTAATATATATCTGTATTATTATTTTTTTAACACTCGCGTTTTGTTTATGTTTTTAAACAAAACTACTTGCGTGTTCGAATTCTCGTCGGGGTCACCAAAATGAATATCGGCAGAGCGACGCGGCGAAAATAATGTGTACAGCTCGGATGTTGGATTTGGACTAATGGCCGAGGAGTTCGGCAGATTTATTGAAAACTCTAAAATTATCTTAAACTACTTATATCTATTAGAATAGTAACCTAAACAATCAATAGTTATCGTCTTCATACGACTGCAGATGGCGTCGTCTTCTTATCATCGCAGATGGTGTGAAGACTCCGTATCTGTTCGCAGACTTTATTTACTTAGGTCTACGGCCTAT
Source organism: Drosophila subquinaria (assembly GCA_037043405.1). Classification (NCBI taxonomy): domain Eukaryota; kingdom Metazoa; phylum Arthropoda; class Insecta; order Diptera; family Drosophilidae; genus Drosophila; species Drosophila subquinaria. The sequence continues at coordinate 20,707 of JBAMBL010001031.1, read as the reverse complement.
CAGCATATCGAAGTATGTGACAATAGTGAAACTATTTTAAGACGGCTATCTGAGGCTCTAGTGGAAAATTTATGTTTTACAATTGTAAGATTAAACATCCTGGCCCTGTGAAAGGTTTACCTTTCAATACAATATATTCATATATGTACAGTGAACCACAAATGTCTTCATACAGCATAAACTTGTCAAATTTGCGTATAATAAAGATGTTTTGATGCGGGTTTCTTATATAAATCTTTTATTCACTTAAATCCCGTTCTAATGATACCAAAATTTCTTTAACCCATTAAGTACCCATCGAAAACTTTGAATTTGAAAAAAAGTCAATTTTTCAAAATTTTTCCTCGATTTTTTCCAAAAAATTTTTTGATGCACAAAAATTCTTCAAACAATTCTAAGAGTGACTGCAAAAAAAATTTTTTAAAAATATTTTTGCTAGTATTTTTTTTAATTTTTTGAAAACTGCAAAATAGCCACTTTTTATGTGAAAAGTAGGAAAAAGGGGTTAAAATCGTCATTTTTAGGATTTTTAAAAAATTATAAAAAATACTAGCAAAAATATTTTTGAAAAATTTTTTTTGCAGTCACTCTTAGAATTGTTTGAAGAATTTTTCTGCATCAAAAATTTTTTTGGAAAAAATCGAGGAAAAATTTTGAAAAATTGACTTTTTTCAAATTCAAAATTTTCGATGGGTACTTAATGGTTAAAGAAATTTTGGTATCATTAGAACGGGATTTAAGTGAATAAAAGATTTATATAAGAAACCCGCATCAAAACATCTTTATTATACGCAAATTTGACAAATTTATGCTGTATGAAGACATTTGTGGTTCACTGTATATATACATAACTTATGTTATACAATTATAAGATTGAACATCCTGGCCCTGTTGAAAGGTCTACCTTTCAATGCAATACGAATAATTTAAGTTTTACAATATTATATGTTTAATGTTATGAATTCAAAAGTGTATAATATTTGTAGCTTAATTTGTAAGTGTATTGCGTATAATTATGTATTTGTATAAGTATAACATTTTTTTTTTTATATTCAAATTCTTTCGTATTATCAAATTATTTAAGTTCAAATTCTTATTTAATTTTAAATTCTTATTTTTTGTTTTTATAAATTTGCCGTGTTTTTTAATCATATTTTTAACCTGTCTCTATTTTTTTCACATATATTTTATTTTGGATTTTAAATATACTTTTATAAATTCTCTTACTTGGTCGCCGTACTTTCCCTTAAAGTGCGGCGTATGATTTGACTCCGCCTTGCCATCAAACAACCTTTTTTTATTGGTATCAAGGACGTTGACTACGTCGTGGATATTTTCCTTCAAGTATGCAGCTGATTTATCTTTGAATTCAGCATCTTTCGTTTTGTTTATTGTATCCTTTTTCTGATTCCGTTGCTTTGGAAACGCTTTTTTTCGCTCCTCCGTCAACATCCACATGGAATTCCCCAACAGACTGTCAGATTTTTTAAAATCTGTGAGCTTTTGAAGATCTTTCTCAGGACTCACCTCCTTTTTGGCTACCTGTTGCTCCCCTTCCTTTTTCCACTGCTTCTTCGCTGGCGGAATACTGTCAAATTTCTGCTTCTTCTCCAGCTCCTGCTTCTTCTTCAGCTTCTGATGTTTCTCCAGCTTCAGCTTCTTCTCAAGCTTCTGCTGATTTTCAAGTTTCAGATGCTTCTTCAGATTTAGCTGCTTCTCCAGATTCTGCTGCTTCTCCAATTTCAGCTGCATTTCCAGCTTCTGCTGCTTTTCCTCCAGTTTCAGCTGCTTTTCCTCCAGTTTCAGCAGCTTCTCTAGATTCTGCTGCTTCTCCAGTCTCAGCTGCTTCTCCAGATTCTGCTGCTTTTCCAGATTCTGCTGCTTCTCCAGATTCAGCTGCCTCTCCAGATTCTGCAGATTTTGCAGCTTCTCCAGTTCCAGCTGCTTCTCCAAATTCTGCAGCTTTTCCAGATGCTGCTGCTTCTCTAGTTTCAGCTGCCTCTCCAGATTCTGCAGCTTCTCCAGATTCTGCTGCCTCTCCAGATTCAGCTGCTTCTCCAGATTCTGCAACTTCTTCTCCATCTCCTGCTGCATCCTTTCCAGCTCCTGCTGTTTCTTCTCCAGATCCTGTTCCCGTTGATTTGGTAACGCATTTTTTCGCTCCTTAGTCAACATAATGTGGGAACTGCCCAACAGATCTTCAAACTTCTTCGGATCTGTGAGCTTCAGGGGAGCTTTTTCAGGACTAACCTCCTTTTGGGTTACCTGTTGCTCCCCTTCCTCTTCCCACTGCTTCTTAGCTGGTGGGAAGCTGTAATTAATTCCAAATGTATCCTTTTCCAGGTGGTATTTGGATTTCAAATTGTTTTCTGTCTTTGATTTTGGCTTGTTTTCCTGATCCCGATTGTCACCAAAAGTGAAATCGTACCAAGGCTTATTTGTCGTAACTTTTTGAGTCACTGACCTCGACTGAGTTTTGGAAGCAAAGAGACTGAGGGAATCATCTCGATCGTTACCAAATCTGAAATCGTGCCACCAAGGTTTTTGGTGCTTGATTTCATTTGCAGCTGTCTCTTTAAGAGATCTTTTTCTGATTAGCATGAGTGTTTTAACTATCAGATCTTCTACTTTATCTTCGTACTCTTCCTTAAAGTACGTGAAATTTTCTGGTATATAACTGTTTACCACCATTCTCCTTTTCAATATTTTTTTGTTGAATGAAAAGGCTCTTGTGATGTGCATTAATTCGTCCTTCAAGCGCCTAAGCTGAAGGGAGTCCATCGAGCTTGCTTCCGCCGCAACCACATTATATATCTGCTCAATTTCATCACCCAAGATTTTTTGGGCATCAATGATTTAGTTGAATTTGTCCATGTTTTTATTGTTTGTTTTTTACGACACGAACCGAAAAAATTGATTTACGTTAATATATATCTGTATTATTATTTTTTTAACACTCGCGTTTTGTTTATGTTTTTAAACAAAACTACTTGCGTGTTCGAATTCTCGTCGGGGTCACCAAAATGAATATCGGCAGAGCGACGCGGCGAAAATAATGTGTACAGCTCGGATGTTGGATTTGGACTAATGGCCGAGGAGCTCGGCAGATTTATTGAAAACTCTAAAATTATCTTAAACTACTTATATCTATTAGAATAGTAACCTAAACAATCAATAGTTATCGTCTTCATACGACTGCAGATGGCGTCGTCTTCTTATCATCGCAGATGGTGTGAAGACTCCGTATCTGTTCGCAGACTTTATTTACTTAGGTCTACGGCCTATCAGCATATCGAAGTATGTGACAATAGTGAAACTATTTTAAGACAGGGCTATCTGAGGCTCTAGTGGAAAATTTATGTTTTACAATTGTAAGACTAAACAATTACATTTGACTTACAGTCCGGTAACAATGAAATCTATAATTCGACAGTTGGTTTGCAAGAGAGTCAGTGGCGCAATGTGCTCAGCGTCCATTTTTTGAATAAATTCTTAGTTCGGGTTCCGGGTTCAAGCCCCGGCGCGGACAAAACTTTTTTTTTTTTAATATTTTAAATTTAATTTGACTTGTCTTGTAGCGCTAGGAATCAAATCAAATAAATAAATAAATAAATAAATTAATTTGTTAGTAGATGGTCTTTAAAAGGTTTTTATGCCCTGGGGGTATATTAAGTTTGTTCAAAAGTATGTAACAGGCAGAAGGAAGCATCTCCGACCCCATATATTCTTGATCAGCATCAACAGCCGAGTCGATATAGCCATGTCCGTCTGTCCGTCGGTCCGTGTAAACGAAAGGATCTCAGAGATGGTAAGAGCTAGGACCACCAAATTTGGAATGAAGACTCCCTATTATGTCAGGCAGGACAAGTTTATGTTAAAATTTTGACACGCACACGGTGGGGGGCGTAATTAATCAAAAACTGACATCACCTTTAATTTCGGGATTTGAATTAAATTTTAAAGTTTTTTTTTATTCTAACGGGTTTAGGATCATGCCCAGAAGCTAATCACCAACTAGATATTAACCCAAGATATTAACAATTTTGTCCGAGGTATTTTAATGGCAATTCTATAAATAGAATAGAATTAATGGTCAATTAATTCATTTAACATTCCCTCTGCAAGAATGTTTATCGAATTTGTCATCTTCAATCCAAGTTGCGGCGTGGTGGAAGTGATAAGTGCTCGGCGAGCGAAACGGGAGATCGAGATTCGAGTCCCGGTTCTGTCGATGCAAATGATTTTTAATTATTATTTTTTTATTGTTTTTATTTTTTTATTTTTATTTTTAAAATTGGTTTAAATCACTAGGTCGATATTTGAGGATAAGTACGAGAATTGCATGTGCATCTAATCTTCGGCATGCCGAGGCCTAGGCCCAGGGTATATTACTGTCGAGTGCACTCGACTGTTCCGCTTGTTTTTTTTAAGTTATTCAATTTTAAAAGGGTGTAGGCAGAAATCTTAACTGTAAAATAAAGAATCGCTGTAGCCTTAACACATGTGCATTTTGTCACACTTTATTGGTAGTATTCGGTGGCCTAGTGTGATAAGCTTCCGTATGCAATTTTCGGGGGTCGCGAACTCAACTCCCAACGAAACAACTTTTTTTAAAAATTGTTTTTTTATTAGCGGACTAGTAGAGCATTAGTCGTGGGCTCAACTCCCGGCTTGGACAGACGTTTTATTCTGTTTTAAGATTCATTAATATTTTCCATTTTTACATCAATTCAATGTTAATATTTGGTTTTTTTTTGGTTTATTATGAAGAGGTGTGGGAAATGCACTTATCGCTGTCTCGCTTTCTCTAATACTTAAATCAATTTATTTCGTGCATTTATTTTAAGCGTCTGTTAAATCTGATGATGTGCTTTAATAAAACATTTATAATATCTTTAATGTAAATGTATCATCAATATATTTAGGTGAAATATATATACTAAAATATTTTAATTATGTAGCGACTTTTAATATTTTATTTTAAGCAGTGTTTTCTTTTGCATAGTAAGTACGGGGTCTCCGACAGTCGAGTATGCTCAACTGTAGCACCGCCGACTAGTTTAATTTTGTTTTGTTCATTTGGTCCTAAAGTAGTCGAAAATTAATTATTACCTTAATCGGAGTACGATAACACATTCAAACTTGTTTTTTTATACCCTGGGGGTATATTAAGTTTGTTCAAAAGTATGTAACAGGCAGAAGGAAGCATCTCCGACCCCATAAAGTATATATATTCTTGATCAGCATCAACAGCCGAGTCGATATAGCCATGTCCGTCTGTCCGTCGGTCCGTGTAAGCGAAAGGATCTCAGAGATGGTAAGAGCTAGGACCACCAAATTTGGAATGAAGACTCCCTATTATGTCAGGCAGGACAAGTTTATGTTAAAATTTTGACACGCCCACGGTGGGGGCGTAATTCATCAAAAACTGACATCACCTTTAATTTCGGGATTTGAGTTAAATTTTAAAGTTTTTTTTTTTCTAAAGGGTTTAGGATCATGCCCAGAAGCTAATCACCAACTTTCATCACGAATGGGCCATAAATAGTGAATATATTAACAATTTTGTCCGAAGTATTTTAATGGGAATTCTATAAATAGAATAGAATTAATGGTCAATTAATTCATTTAACATTCCCTCTGCAAGAATGTTTATCGAATTTGTCATCTTCAATCCAAGTAGCGGCGTGGTGGAAGTGATAAGTGCTCGGCAAGCGAAACGGGAGATCGAGGTTCGGTCCCGGTTCTGTCGATGCAAATGATTTTTAATTATTATTTTTTTTATTGTTTTTATTTTTTTATTTTTATTTTTAAAATTGGTTTAAATCACTAGGTCGATATTTGAGGATAAGTACGAGAATTGCATGTGCATCTAATCTTCGGCATGCCGAAGCCTAGGCCCAGGGTATATTACTGTCGAGTGCACTCGACTGTTCCGCTTGTTTTGCTTGTAATAATGCAACGCACTTTGACATAATATGTTTTTAGACCCCGTACTTTAAAAAAGTATAGGGGTCTATTAACTTTGTCACAAAAAAAAGGACGTAACAGGCAGAAGGAGGCGTGGCAGACCCCATAAAGTATATCTATTCTTGATCAGCATCAACAGCCGAGTTGATATAGTCATGTTCGTCTGTCCGTCTGTAAGAGCGTCTAGATCTCTAGACCTAGATCTCTAGATCTAGAGACTATAAGGGCTAGAGATTCAAAACTTGGTATGTAGGTTCGTCTATATTGCACGCAGTTCGAGTTTGTTTTAGATTTTTAGACGATAATATTACTCTCCATATTTGCCGAAAATTTTATCGCGATCGGATAATAAACAGCGAAGATATTAAACAACTAAGCTCTCCTTTATTTGCCACACAGAGAGTTTGAGTGATTTCTAAGTCAGTCGTGTTTTTCATTGCGCTCCATTCAAGGTCTATTTTACATTTATCGTGATTAATAAATTGTTATTTCTTATGTACATACTTTGTGCCATAGTGGTTCTTGCTTACTGTGTTGTGCATTGTGTTTTCATTCGTGCATCGTAAGGCCTTTAATTTTATATTGTTAATATTCAGCATCAGTTCTGTGCATTTGTTTGTTTCCCTTTTTTGTTATTCTCGCTTCGCGCGAGTTACCATGATGGTACCCGCCGTCACCCCGCCTCCTAAACCAGCTAGAGGGCAACGTCTCTGAGTACGTTGCGCTACATAAGAACAAATCCTCGACTCAGCACTACAAATGGAACGGACGTCGTTTCGAAACTCAACACCGCCTACGACGTTGGAATGCACCATCAGCAGATTCACGCCATCAGCAACTCTCCCATACTCCGCAGCATATTAGCTTAGGGACTTTATCCCTAAACATTTTGTATTGTAACTTTAACTATAAGAAATATCAGCACTCGAGAATATATTCATTCGTAGTTTCCATTAAAGACAAACCAGACGCGTTAAATTTAAAATCATGTATTGTATTGAACCAGCGGCCAACTCCATATATATACACATCAATAACGTGGACATCAAGTAACTATTACTACCCAACTTATAACTGGCGCAGCCGGACCTTCTGGCTGGATCAACAAACAGGACCAGAGGACCAGAAGTTGAACCAACGTACCAGGATGCACCTTGGAATAAGTCTTAATAAAATTTTGTTGTAAGTAATAAAAGAAAGAAAGTTGTAAGATGTCAGATCAGCGTGGTGAAATGTGAATATATTGAAAAAAAAAGAAAATTAAATATAATGTGCAAAATTATAAAAATGAAAAAACGGCGGCGTATAAGTGCATGTGGAGTCAAGTGGAAAGGGGAAACGAACGACGTTGTATAAATGCATTTCAACTTACAAAGAGAATGTATAAAAAAATTTCAAGTTTAAATCAAATCATTTCGTTATTGTTCTCACAAGTTGCTTGTTTGAGACTGTTTCTAACATCCTGACCAAATTTGGTCAAAATCGGATTACTATATCTTATAGCTGCCATAGGAACATTAGGATGCAAATTAACCCTTAGTATGAAAAACTCGCTCGCCTTACAATTATGCATGAGTGTTTGGGCACACAAGCAACAAAAGTGAGTAGGTAGATTTTTACCTATGTCTCGCATCGGCGTCGAAAGAAGGGTGGGTGAACAGGAAAGCACAAAAACTGAGAAGCAAAATTTATGGAGTGTCATGGGGGTTTTGGTTTCATTTGTGCATGCCTTTGCTTGTGTTTTTTTTTAAGTAACTGCTGCTGCAAATACGCGCAATTCGAAAGCTTAACTTTAACTTATAAAATTATAATTTTTTATTCATTTAATAACATCAAACAAACTTAAAAAAATATATTTGAAAATTAATAAGTACTTAAATATAAATATTATGAATGTAGACCAGCGGTCGGCACGGCCCTATCCCGTAGGCATAGGAAACTTGCGTAGCTACTGCGCTGTCGCTCACGTACAGTAGAAAAAGCAGCGAGCCTTCGTGTGGCTTTGAGAATGCGACTTCGGCTCTTGTTGTCTCTCCTTTTCAGCAAAGCGAAAACGAAAACGTCGTCAGTTGCTGTTCAGCCGTCGACAAGGCAAGACCACGCTGCGCATCTATTTTATGCTACACTTAAAATAAAAATGTTTGGCGACAATTGGGAAGCAAATTATTTTTTCATTGAAAATATGGAAGGCGATGCGCAATGCCTTATATGCCATCATACTGCACACAAAAATTGCTTGTATTCAATTGAAAGTCATTACAAATTAGTGCATGATGGGTACAACAAATTTATTGGGGTTGAGCGCGACCAAAAGCTTTTAGAATTGAAAGCAAAATTTTTTCTATTATTTATAGCGGAAAATAGTGATAGTTATCTTATAAAAAGAGCATCCTACACTATTGCACTAGCTTTAGCAAAGCAATGCCGTCCCTTTACCGATGGGATATTTTTCAAAAATCTCTTGTGTGACATTGTAAGTTCATTTGGAGAAAAAGGCAAAACGATTTCAGAGTTTTGCCAAGACATTCCATTATCTCCACGTACCGTAACACGTAGAACCGAGGAAATAAGCAAATTCATTCATTTTGCAGCTAAGAAAAGACTGATAGACTGCAAATATTATTCTGTATCGCTGGATGAAAGTACGGACATAAATAGTATTTGCCAGCTTATAATATGCATCAAAACTGTTGACCAAAATTTGACTTGTTTTGAAGAAGTATTTGATGTTGTATCTTTTCACGGTCATGTTACGGGACAAGTTTTGTTTGAAACACTTTTGTCAAAAGCAGGGATTAAAACCCTAACCGAAACCGTAACCTTTAACCGGTAAAAACCGATTGAAATTTATAACCGTAACTGAAACCGTAACCGAAAAAAAAAAATTTTCATTTGACCGAAACCTTTAAACCGAAACTCTGTAAACCGAAATAACCGTTTAGTAACCGTTTCATTTATAAAGGTTAATTTCGGTTTTTCATACATCCAAAAATACATTTTTATTTCCAATTTTTATAACAAAAATTGAAAAAAAGTTTTATTTTTAATTGTTATTTTAAAAATTGCAATTAAGAGTTATAGTATCACTTTTAAACACAATTTTAAAAGATGTTTTATTTTCAATTATTATTATAAAAATTAAAAAGAAAACCAGTTAAAAATAATTTAAAACAGAGAATTTTGAACTGTTTCTATTTTTTTCGAAGTTTAAGGAGTTTATTCAAGATCTAAATGCAGAGAATGGAGATCTTTTAATGTATACGGAAGACCGGTGGCTCAGTAGAGGAAAATGTTTGGAACGCCTTTTTAATTTACGAAAAGAGGTTACCAGCTTTCTGAAAACTATTGAAAAGGACACCGAGGGTCTTATTTTGGCATTTGAGAATCCCGATTTTTTAGTGGATTTGGCTTTTCTTTGCGACATAACAGCGATTCTAAATGATGTCAATCTCTGCCTCCAAGGGAAAAATAAAAACATTTTCGAGATAACTACAACAATTCATCATTTTGATCGAAAGCTGGTCCTATTGATTCGCCAATTAGAAAACAATATTTAGGTGAACCTTGAAAAAACGTCGATTATATTTTCTGAATATGAAATTAATCGTTCTACCAAAATTGAAGAATTCACAGCGATTGTTAAGTCACTCCATGAAAACATGGGAAATAGGTTTGAAGACCTAAACATGATTAAGAATATGGTTGAAATTCATGATTATCCACTTATTTGTGAACTGAAAGATATTGATGTTCTGATACGCGAAGAGCTTTTACAGTTACGGGATGACCTTGAAATTACTATTGACACTGGAGAAAAGTTTTGGGCACGCATTGATGACAAAAAATATCCGCGCCTAAAAAATGAAATGTATAAGCTTTATTCAATGTTCGGAACGACATACAATTGCGAGGTGGCGTTTTCTAGCATGAAAATAATATTAACTAAACTGCGTAATTCAATATCAGACAAACATTTGGCCGACCTATTGCGCATTAAAGAATTCAATGGTGACATAGATTTGGACATAATAACAAACACCTTTTTATAAAAAATTTTGTAATCAATGCGCGCTTAAAATATTTTTTCTCAGTGCAAAGCAATGAAACGTTTTCGGCGACGGGCATGTTCGTGCGTTTGCTACGCACACAAGCGCACTGCAAAACGTTTGAGTGTCTGCGTGCCTACCACTGATGTAGACAGACACCATGGTGTGCACAAAACACCCGGGTGACCCACAAGTGTTTTGCCTACTTCTTTAAATCGCATTGCCTTTTTTTTAACTTTCGCTTATTCCAAAATTATAAAAAATACTAGCAAAAAAATTTTTGAAAATTTTTTTTTGCAGTTACTCTTAAATTGTTCCAAGAATTTTTTTGCATCCCGAAATTTTTTGGAAAAAATCGAGGGAAAAAGTTTTGAAAAGTGACTTTTACATAAATTCGAAATTTTCCAAGGGTACTCAAAATTTTAAAAAAAAGTTTAGTGTCATTCAAACGGAATTTACACGACCTTTCCAAATATATTTTTTTTATTGTTATAACTTGACTAACATAGCAGTTAAAGCAAAAATAAGGGTGCATACTTTAAGCTGTGAGCCACTGTATGTAGATGCGCGCTCTTTCGTTTGCCAGTTCGACGAAAACAGAATTGAATGCGAAATAATGAAAGAACATTCGAGTCGAGAGGCGACTACAAAATACCCTATGCCCAAATATGTATGTATATTTGCGAATATATTATAACAAATTATTAGCTCATTACATAAGCATTAACATATGTACATAAATAACGAGCTGTTATGTATTATTAACATAAATAATTTTATGTAAATGCAGTTATTTTACATACATACGTATGTATATAAATATAAATAAATATAATGGGTATTTCTACAGTCGCATATTTGTGTCCGCATAAGAATGTGTGCCTGTAAATTTCGCTTGTTGCTGTCTCACTCGCACTTGCACTCGACAAAACGCACAGAAGCGCCGGTCGTCACCACGAAAAAAGGAGGAGACAATTGAAATTTCGTTACTCTTTGCATGCATATGTACATATGTATGTTTGTACATATATGGGATGAACTGGGCACGCTTGTATTGTTTTTGTAGCAAATTTTGCTCATTTGCCTATGAGAACATTTGACGCGGCGCGAGAGCATATGTATGTATGTATGTACGTCTATGTTCATATACATGTGTGTACTACACACAGCAGAAGCTCGAAGCTCGGCCGCATATTCCTTAAGGGCGCTTCAGACGAGCACTTTTTCACCGACACTTTTTGTCAAAAAGCTGTCCGTGTCGTGTAACCACACAAAATTTCAAAGCGTCGGTGAAAAACCGACGCTCACCGATGGAAATAGAACACGTTCTATTGCATCGGTGAGCGATAGTGAGCGACACGGACACGAAAAAATCTCTTTTTGACAAAAAGTGTAGGTGAAAAAGTGCTCGTCTGAAGCGCCCTTAAGAAATCGCTGTGCATGTCCACGAGTGATGCGTTCGTCAGCATAAGCTGATTTTATTCAACTCTTCGTTTCGTTGAGTGATTAAACACGAGCCAACATTCAAATGCTCAGAAGGCTGAGTATGAACACGATTGATGTGTTCATCAGCATGAGTTGGTTTTTACTCAACGCTGTGTTTCGAACAGTGAGTGGAGTTGAATAAGATTTGTGCTTATGAGGAAATCAAGAAAAATAGTGAATTTTGCAGCTCTCTGGTGTGTACATGCAGAAGACAATAAAATGCAGATAATTTTTGCAACTTGCTTTTACTCGTTTCGGAAAACCGAAATGAACCTTTATAAATGAAACGGTTACTAAACGGTTATTTCAGTTTACAGAGTTTCGGTTTAAAGGTTTCGGTCAGACGAAATTTTTTTTTTTCGGTTACGGTTACAGTTACGGTTTCAAATTTCAATCGGTTTTTACCGGTTAAAGGTTACGGTTTCGGTTAGGGTTTTAATCCCTGATTATAACATACCTAAATACAAATTTTGTTACCAATCTGATGCAAAATATGGAAGTATGCAAAATCCGAGATCTAGTTATGAGTATGAGTGCGACCGACACCCGTCGCCGAAAAATACCATGGTGCATAAAAAAATAAACAGGACATTGTATGAGCGGGTGCGTGATACTGCCAGCACTCGCAGCACACACAATATTTGTTATGAGTGTGTGTCTTTACTTTGTTTAGCTGGTGTTGAGTGGCACCGGGACACACATTTCTTTGGATGTGAGTAGGGTGGTAAAAAGTGACACCCTTGCAGTTCTCTGGTCTCCACCAAATTTTATCAAAACGGATTTAAAAAATTTCATTTAGTTTTATTTTTTTTGTGTATGTAAAATACGCCAATAATTGACATGTGAAAGAACATGTAGTGTTGGTAAACATTTGATTTTAATGACAAAATGCACTAAACTGTTATCCAAATTTCTTTAGTTTTGGGTGCTAAGAGGTGGGAACTGGACTCAGTTCGAGCAATATGTAACCTGTTTGCCGCAGTGGTCGCGTGTTTGACTCCGTCCTTCAGATCTTTGTTATATTCGGCATTGTTTCTTCAAAAGTTACCACTTTAATGATAGACCTCGATTTGGCCGCTTTCGTACTCGTACAATTACTATCCATGACTAATTTTTCATTTAATATAAATAAAATATATAAAATTACTAATTTACAAACAAATTCTTTCGCTATATCTACATATTTGATCACAAACTGAAACACATTCAGCTGAACCTATTCAGATGAACGAAAAATAAAGTCATAATTTTGTTACTCTTTCAGAAGAAATAATAAATAAGCAATTAATATTAAGTTTATGAAAATCATACTTTGGCATCTAATTAATGTAAGAACAGAGAAATATAGAAAAAACATTTTATGTAAATCGTAATACTAGTTTAGGAAATACAGTCCAATTCCTACCTCGGTGATCATGAACCTATTCAGTTGATCCGCAGTGTATGTTAGAGTGTCCCTTTATTTTACAAAGTTTAGTCATAATTTTAAAACGCATACGGGCTAGTTCTGTTCATTTGGTACTAAAGAGCTCGGAAATAAATTTTTACTTCAATCGGAGTATAACCCGTGCCGACTTGGATCGGAAAATTTAAAAATTATATGGGACAAAAACCAATCAAAATTTTATTTTTAATATTTTTTAATTTTGTTTTGTTCATTTGGTCCTAAAGTAGTCGAAAATAAATTATTACCTCAATCGGAGTACGATAACACATTCAAACTTGTTTTTTTTTTATTGTAATAATGCAACGCACTTTGACATAATGTGTTTTTAGACCCCGTACTTTACAAAAGTATAGGGGTCTATTAACTTTGTCACAAAAAAAAGTACGTAACAGGCAGAAGGAGGCGTGGCAGACCCCATAAAGTATATCTATTCTTGATCAGCATCAACAGCCGAGTTGAAATAGCCATGTCCGTCTGTCCGTCTGTAAGAGCGTCTAGATCTCAGAGACTATAAGAGCTAGAGATTTAAAACTTGGTATGTAGGTTCGTCTATATTGCACGCAGTTCGAGTTTGTTTTAGATTTTGGCCACGCCCCTTAAAAGCCCACAAATTAAAAAATCTTAAATTAAAAGGACAATTTTGAAGATAGACATTCCTAAACAAGCATATACGAAGATAATATTACCTTTCAATAATTTAAGTTTTACAATATTATATGTTTAATGTTATGAATTCAAAAGTGTATAATATTTGTAGCTTAATTTGTAAGTGTATTGCGTATAATTATGTATTTGTATAAGTATAACATTTTTTTTTTTATATTCAAATTCTTTCGTATTATCAAATTATTTAAGTTCAAATTCTTATTTAATTTTAAATTCTTATTTTTTGTTTTTATAAATTTGCCGTGTTTTTTAATCATATTTTTAACCTGTCTCTATTTTTTTCACATATATTTTATTTTGGATTTTAAATATACTTTTATAAATTCTCTTACTTGGTCGCCGTACTTTCCCTTAAAGTGCGGCGTATGATTTGACTCCGCCTTGCCATCAAACAACCTTTTTTTATTGGTATCAAGGACGTTGACTACGTCGTGGATATTTTCCTTCAAGTATGCAGCTGATTTATCTTTGAATTCAGCATCTTTCGTTTTGTTTATTGTATCCTTTTTCTGATTCCGTTGCTTTGGAAACGCTTTTTTTCGCTCCTCCGTCAACATCCACATGGAATTCCCCAACAGACTGTCAGATTTTTTAAAATCAGTGAGCTTTTGAAGATCTTTCTCAGGACTCACCTCCTTTTTGGCTACCTGTTGCTCCCCTTCCTTTTTCCACTGCTTCTTCGCTGGCGGAATACTGTCAAATTTCTGCTTCTTCTCCAGCTCCTGCTTCTTCTTCAGCTTCTGATGTTTCTCCAGCTTCAGCTTCTTCTCAAGCTTCTGCTGATTTTCAAGTTTCAGATGCTTCTTCAGATCCTGCAGCTTCTCCAGTTTTAGCTGCTTCTCCAGATTCTGCTGCTTCTCCAATTTCAGCTGCATTTCCAGCTTCTGCTGCTTTTCCTCCAGTTTCAGCTGCTTTTCCTCCAGTTTCAGCAGCTTCTCTAGATTCTGCTGCTTCTCCAGTCTCAGCTGCTTCTCCAGATTCTGCTGCTTTTCCAGATTCTGCTGCTTCTCCAGATTCAGCTGCCTCTCCAGATTCTGCAGATTTTGCAGCTTCTCCAGTTCCAGCTGCTTCTCCAAATTCTGCAGCTTTTCCAGATGCTGCTGCTTCTCTAGTTTCAGCTGCCTCTCCAGATTCTGCAGCTTCTCCAGATTCTGCTGCCTCTCCAGATTCAGCTGCTTCTCCAGATTCTGCAACTTCTTCTCCATCTCCTGCTGCATCCTTTCCAGCTCCTGCTGTTTCTTCTCCAGATCCTGTTCCCGTTGATTTGGTAACGCATTTTTTCGCTCCTTAGTCAACATAATGTGGGAACTGCCCAACAGATCTTCAAACTTCTTCGGATCTGTGAGCTTCAGGGGAGCTTTTTCAGGACTAACCTCCTTTTGGGTTACCTGTTGCTCCCCTTCCTCTTCCCACTGCTTCTTAGCTGGTGGGAAGCTGTAATTAATTCCAAATGTATCCTTTTCCAGGTGGTATTTGGATTTCAAATTGTTTTCTGTCTTTGATTTTGGCTTGTTTTCCTGATCCCGATTGTCACCAAAAGTGAAATCGTACCAAGGCTTATTTGTCGTAACTTTTTGAGTCACTGACCTCGACTGAGTTTTGGAAGCAAAGAGACTGAGGGAATCATCTCGATCGTTACCAAATCTGAAATCGTGCCACCAAGGTTTTTGGTGCTTGATTTCATTTGCAGCTGTCTCTTTAAGAGATCTTTTTCTGATTAGCATGAGTGTTTTAACTATCAGATCTTCTACTTTATCTTCGTACTCTTCCTTAAAGTACGTGAAATTTTCTGGTATATAACTGTTTACCACCATTCTCCTTTTCAATATTTTTTTGTTGAATGAAAAGGCTCTTGTGATGTGCATTAATTCGTCCTTCAAGCGCCTAAACTGAAGGGAGCCCATCGAGCTTGCTTCCGCCGCAACCACATTATATATCTGCTCAATTTCATCACCCAAGATTTTTTGGGCATCAATGATTTAGTTGAATTTGTCCATGTTTTTATTGTTTGTTTTTTACGACACGAACCGAAAAAATGGATTTACGTTAATATATATCTGTATTATTATTTTTTTAACACTCGCGTTTTGTTTATGTTTTTAAACAAAACTACTTGCGTGTTCGAATTCACGTCGGGGTCACCAAAATGAATATCGGCAGAGCGACGCGGCGAAAATAATGTGTACAGCTCGGATGTTGGATTTGGACTAATGGCCGAGGAGTTCGGCAGATTTATTGAAAACTCTAAAATTATCTTAAACTACTTATATCTATTAGAATAGTAACCTAAACAATCAATAGTTATCGTCTTCATACGACTGCAGATGGCGTCGTCTTCTTATCATCGCAGATGGTGTGAAGACTCCGTATCTGTTCGCAGACTTTATTTACTTAGGTCTACGGCCTATCAGCATATCGAAGTATGTGACAATAGTGAAACTATTTTAAGACAGGGCTATCTGAGGCTCTAGTGGAAAATTTATGTTTTACAATTGTAAGACTAAACAATTACATTTGACTTACAGTCCGGTAACAATGAAATCTATAATTCGACAGTTGGTTTGCAAGAGAGTCAGTGGCGCAATGTGCTCAGCGTCCATTTTTTGAATAAATTCTTAGTTCGGGTTCCGGGTTCAAGTCCCGGCGCGGACAAAACTTTTTTTTTTTTAATATTTTAAATTTAATTTGACTTGTCTTGTAGCGCTAGGAATCAAATCAAATAAATAAATAAATAAATTAATTAATTTGTTAGTAGATGGTCTTTAAAAGGTTTTTATGCCCTGGGGGTATATTAAGTTTGTTCAAAAGTATGTAACAGGCAGAAGGAAGCATCTCCGACCCCATATATTCTTGATCAGCATCAACAGCCGAGTCGATATAGCCATGTCCGTCTGTCCGTCGGTCCGTGTAAACGAAAGGATCTCAGAGATGGTAAGAGCTAGGACCACCAAATTTGGAATGAAGACTCCCTATTATGTCAGGCAGGACAAGTTTATGTTAAAATTTTGACACGCACACGGTGGGGGGCGTAATTAATCAAAAACTGACATCACCTTTAATTTCGGGATTTGAATTAAATTTTAAAGTTTTTTTTTATTCTAACGGGTTTAGGATCATGCCCAGAAGCTAATCACCAACTAGATATTAACCCAAGATATTAACAATTTTGTCCGAGGTATTTTAATGGCAATTCTATAAATAGAATAGAATTAATGGTCAATTAATTCATTTAACATTCCCTCTGCAAGAATGTTTATCGAATTTGTCATCTTCAATCCAAGTTGCGGCGTGGTGGAAGTGATAAGTGCTCGGCGAGCGAAACGGGAGATCGAGATTCGAGTCCCGGTTCTGTCGATGCAAATGATTTTTAATTATTATTTTTTTATTGTTTTTATTTTTATTTTTAAAATTGGTTTAAATCACTAGGTCGATATTTGAGGATAAGTACGAGAATTGCATGTGCATCTAATCTTCGGCATGCCGAGGCCTAGGCCCAGGGTATATTACTGTCGAGTGCACTCGACTGTTCCGCTTGTTTTTTTTAAGTTATTCAATTTTAAAAGGGTGTAGGCAGAAATCTTAACTGTAAAATAAAGAATCGCTGTAGCCTTAACACATGTGCATTTTGTCACACTTTATTGGTAGTATTCGGTGGCCTAGTGTGATAAGCTTCCGTATGCAATTTTCGGGGGTCGCGAACTCAACTCCCAACGAAACAACTTTTTTTAAAAATTGTTTTTTTATTAGCGGACTAGTAGAGCATTAGTCGTGGGCTCAACTCCCGGCTTGGACAGACGTTTTATTCTGTTTTAAGATTCATTAATATTTTCCATTTTTACATCAATTCAATGTTAATATTTGGTTTTTTTTTGGTTTATTATGAAGAGGTGTGGGAAATGCACTTATCGCTGTCTCGCTTTCTCTAATACTTAAATCAATTTATTTCGTGCATTTATTTTAAGCGTCTGTTAAATCTGATGATGTGCTTTAATAAAACATTTATAATATCTTTAATGTAAATGTATCATCAATATATTTAGGTGAAATATATATACTAAAATATTTTAATTATGTAGCGACTTTTAATATTTTATTTTAAGCAGTGTTTTCTTTTGCATAGTAAGTACGGGGTCTCCGACAGTCGAGTATGCTCAACTGTAGCACCGCCGACTAGTTTAATTTTGTTTTGTTCATTTGGTCCTAAAGTAGTCGAAAATTAATTATTACCTTAATCGGAGTACGATAACACATTCAAACTTGTTTTTTTATACCCTGGGGGTATATTAAGTTTGTTCAAAAGTATGTAACAGGCAGAAGGAAGCATCTCCGACCCCATAAAGTATATATATTCTTGATCAGCATCAACAGCCGAGTCGATATAGCCATGTCCGTCTGTCCGTCGGTCCGTGTAAGCGAAAGGATCTCAGAGATGGTAAGAGCTAGGACCACCAAATTTGGAATGAAGACTCCCTATTATGTCAGGCAGGACAAGTTTATGTTAAAATTTTGACACGCCCACGGTGGGGGCGTAATTCATCAAAAACTGACATCACCTTTAATTTCGGGATTTGAGTTAAATTTTAAAGTTTTTTTTTTTCTAACGGGTTTAGGATCATGCCCAGAAGCTAATCACCAACTTTCATCACGAATGGGCCATAAATAGTGAATATATTAACAATTTTGTCCGAAGTATTTTAATGGGAATTCTATAAATAGAATAGAATTAATGGTCAATTAATTCATTTAACATTCCCTCTGCAAGAATGTTTATCGAATTTGTCATCTTCAATCCAAGTAGCGGCGTGGTGGAAGTGATAAGTGCTCGGCAAGCGAAACGGGAGATCGAGGTTCGGTCCCGGTTCTGTCGATGCAAATGATTTTTAATTATTATTTTTTTTATTGTTTTTATTTTTTTATTTTTATTTTTAAAATTGGTTTAAATCACTAGGTCGATATTTGAGGATAAGTACGAGAATTGCATGTGCATCTAATCTTCGGCATGCCGAAGCCTAGGCCCAGGGTATATTACTGTCGAGTGCACTCGACTGTTCCGCTTGTTTTGCTTGTAATAATGCAACGCACTTTGACATAATATGTTTTTAGACCCCGTACTTTAAAAAAGTATAGGGGTCTATTAACTTTGTCACAAAAAAAAGGACGTAACAGGCAGAAGGAGGCGTGGCAGACCCCATAAAGTATATCTATTCTTGATCAGCATCAACAGCCGAGTTGATATAGTCATGTTCGTCTGTCCGTCTGTAAGAGCGTCTAGATCTCTAGACCTAGATCTCTAGATCTAGAGACTATAAGGGCTAGAGATTCAAAACTTGGTATGTAGGTTCGTCTATATTGCACGCAGTTCGAGTTTGTTTTAGATTTTTAGACGATAATATTACTCTCCATATTTGCGAAAATTTTATCGCGATCGGATAATAAACAGCGAAGATATTAAACAACTAAGCTCTCCTTTATTTGCCACAGAGAGAGTTTGAGTGATTTCTAAGTCAGTCGTGTTTTTCATTGCGCTCCATTCAGGGTCTATTTTACATTTATCGTGATTAATAAATTGTTATTTCTTATGTACATACTTTTTGCCATAGTGTTTCTTGCTTACTGTGTTGTGCATTGTGTTTTCATTCGTGCATCGTAAAGCCTTTAATTTTATATTCTTAATATTCAGCATCAGTTCTGTGCATTTGTTTGTTTCCCTTTTTTGTTATTCTCGCTTCGCGCGAGTTACCATGATGGTACCCGCCGTCACCCCGCCTCCTAAACCAGCTAGAGGGCAACGTCTCTGAGTACGTTGCGCTACATAATAACAAATCCTCGACTCAGCACTACAAATGGAACGGACGTCGTTTCGAAACTCAACACCGCCCACGACGTTGGAATGCACCATCAGCAGATTCACGCCATCAGCAACTCTCCCATACTCCGCAGCATATTAGCTTAGGGACTTTATCCCTAAACATTTTGTATTGTAACTTTAACTATAAGTAATATCAGCACTCGAGAATATATTCATTCGTAGTTTCCATTAAAGACAAACCAGACGCGTTTTATTTAAAATCATGTATTGTATTGAACCAGCGGCCAACTCCATATATATACACATCAATAACGTGGACATCAAGTAACTATTACTACCCAACTTATAACTGGCGCAGCCGGACCTTCTGGCTGGATCAACAAACAGGACCAGAGGACCAGAAGTTGAACCAACGTACCAGGATGCACCTTTGAATAAGTCTTAATACAATTTTGTTGTAAGTAATAAAAGAAAGAAAGTTGTAAGATGTCAAATCAGCGTGGTGAAATGTGAATATATTGAAAAAAAAAGAAAATCAAATATAATGTGCAAAATTATAAAAATGAAAAAACGGCGGCGTATAAGTGTATGTGGAGTCAAGTGGAAAGGGGAAACGAACGACGTTGTATAAATGCATTTAAACTTACAAAGAGAATGTATAAAAAAATATCAAGTTTAAATCAAATCATTTCGTTATTGTGTAGACAGGAAATATGAAACCAAAGAAAAGAAACAAATAATACCCTAGTTCTCGTTATGTCCACTGCATCGCGCAAGGGGCATAATGGGATTAGAAACTTGGTACCACTGCATCGCGCAAGGGTATCCAAGAGCCGTTATTGGGAAAATTATAAAAAAAAATTAATACCCTAATCATCAATATGTTTACTGTATCGCACAGGGGCATAACAAAATTTTTTTTGAATTAACTTGGAATCACTGCATCGCGCAAGGGAATCCAAGGGTCCTTCTTTTGAAAAAAAAAAAAAAATATACCCTAATTACCAATATGTTTGTTGTATCGCACGGAAGCATAACAATTTTTTTTTTACAAAAGAAAACAAACACAACTTGGTACCATTGCATCGTGCAAGGGTATCCAGAAGTCATCATCTAGTACAAGTATGGAAAGAAAAGAGCAAATATCAAAGATAAAAATATGCATACGTATATAAACATACCCATAGGGATATATAAGACGGAATACCACTGCATCGTGCAAGGGTATCCAATGGAGTCTTCAGAAGAAAATGGGTAATAAGATATGTACACATGCATATACAT
>JBAMBL010001030.1:0-14993 GCA_037043405.1 Drosophila subquinaria | reverse complement strand
CAGTCGCTGCCTCTTTCTCTTTCTCATTCTCTGCATCTGCCTCTGTCTTTGGCTAAACCGCAAACATCAAATAATATAATTAAGCGATAAAATAAATAATAAGCAAATAAAGCGTTGTAATCATTTATACATGTCAAAAGAATGATACAAAATTGCCAATAAACTAAGCCAACTGGTCAATAAGTCGCGAGTCTCACTTAAAACAATATGTTTTTTTTTTTTTCGGAAAAGACTAGACACATTCAGAAATAAAATCCTGCAAAACTTTTTAGATTTTCATTACTTTCAAAATAGTTTTTTCACTGATTTAAAATAAAAATCAAGATGAGTTTTAGATAGTAAAATATGTATAAAAAATATGAAATTAATGTAAATATCTTTTTTTCGAACGAAATCGTTATTTTCAGAGCGGGATGCTTTTCAGGTTCATGTCTAGCTGATATACCTAACCATTTGCATTGACTACAGGGTAAAAGGAAGCAGAGCTTTATGCCTACATACTTCAAACAAAAAGTGACTTTGAGACGTCACGGAGTGCCGACAGATCTGAAAATGGAAATGAAATTTCCACTCCCGCTGGGCAGTGTTATTCGGAAACTCAAAGAACTCTGTCCATAAAAGGAATAAAAGAACCTCTAGATAACAATGCTACTACAAATGAATCAAATGAATATTGTCAATTTTTTCGACAAATTCCTAGCATGTCAACTAAAATAGAAAAACAATAAAATTAGAAAATTCAACAGGGCTATTTCTGACCTCGGTCAAAATGTGCAATCGAGATTGTTGCGCCGTTAAAACGGCCCTCCAGATACGTCACCTGAAGCAGCTGCTCGCAAAGCAGATAGAGGAGGAGATTGCCAATCCGAGGAAGATAGTATCAACACCAGATTCCATGCTCTATACATTTGAGGACATTCAGCTTGTGGCCAATTTCATAATACAGAAAACGAGTACAAAACCAAAATTTGGTTTGGTTTGCGGTTCGAATTTAGATATGCTGGTGAAGATGATTGAGAATCCGACAATAATTGATTATACGGATATACCGATGTTTCCGTTGTTCACATCGCGTGGGCATCTGGGCAAACTGTATGTGGGCACAATAATGGGAGCCACTGTAATTGCCATGCAGGGACGCTTTCATTACTACGAGGGCAATCAACTGGCCAGTTGTTCCATGCCGATGCGTGTAATGAAGCTTTGTGGTGTCCAGTATTTGTTCCTCTCGTGCTCCACAGCCGCGGTTAATCCCAATTATCAAGTGGGCGATATTTTGCTAGTCAAGGATCATGTTAATATGCTCGGCCTGCTTGGCTCCTCTCCGTTGATTGGACCAAATGACGAGCGCTTTGGCCGCCGTCACATGTCAATGAAGAATGCCTACGACAGAACACTGCTGCAGAAGGGCCTAGAGATTGGCCAGGAGATTGGCTATGAGCAGAACATGCACACGGGCGTCTACGCCTGCATCGGTGGCCCCGTTTATGAGACGGCCGCCGAACAGAAGTTACTGCGAAGATTTGGAATCGATGCTGTGGGCATGTCGGTAGTTCACGAGGTAATTGTGCAGCCAGAATTATATATCCTATCTCTAATATATAACAATATTTTTTTTTTGTATTATAGGTGATTGTAGCACGACATTGTGGCTTGAAAGTGTTTGCCTTTAGTCTGATTACCGTGCCCTGCTTTGAGAATTCCAAGTTTGCTGACAAGAGTCTTCAGCCTGGACAGCAGGCCTGCATTGAGCTGCTCTCGCGACTGATTTACTACATTGAGAATGATCTGGTTGAAACACCTGCGGACACTGATAAACTGACGGTTGGCCAAACAGGATATCCAGACGAAGCATTTCGAGCATTGGATTAAAACTTTCGTAATAAACAGAAATTCCGGGGTGTAACTAAAATTGGTAATGTTAAAACATTTAGTACAATTCATTGGCAGAAGATTTCTAGTTGACCGCCTGACTGACTCGGCGTATACGTAATGTGCCATCATATCGCGTTTACGCAAGATCGCACCTATTGTAGGCGATTCAGCTTGTTGCCGTGGAACCGCACACAGACACACACACAATAGACACACTAATAAAATATTCAAATACAGTGACAAAACACGCGCTGTTTTTTCTATATTTTCAACTGGTTGTTTTACCTATTACTTATTATTATTATTTCGATTATTACGAGTTTTGTGATTGTTGATTTCTATTGCGGCTGCTGCGGTTCAGTTTAATTGCATTTGAGCTTTTGTTGATTGCGTTTGCCTTGTGCTAAGTTCATTGACACTATAATGGACACCCACTGCAGGTTTAACAATAAATGCATATTCAAAAACACATTAAACTAATTGAATTATTTGTTACTACCCACCAAAAACATGCCAACGAATATTGTTCTCTATTATTTTCGTTGATGTAATTAAACTACTATTACTAATAGTATTCTTTTTCCGACTGAGACGCGAATGACAGTGTGATCGACAGACAGTCTGTCTCGTAATGCCGTAACACATGGCATAATAAAATTATAATACCCTGCGTAAGTGCATATAAATAAAATCAAAGCATTTGTGGCATTTGTGCGTGCATTTCAACGTGCCAAACAATTGAAATGCACATGTAGCATCAGCAGATATTCAGGATGTAGCTATATATAGTATAGTATACTATGTGTATATATTTATATTGGGATATTTATATATATCTATGCTAAGCACATGCACCAAATAGTGTTGGCATTTCAATTGCTTTACGTGCACATCTGTCGATGCTTTGTAAATTGATTTATTGACAGTGGAGACGAGAAGGGGCAGAAGAAATGTGGGGAAATGGGGGTGGGGGAATTGAGGTGTGGGACGGGGCTGGGGTGTTTTTCTTTTTTGCATTTTAAATGGCAGCACAGCTGCGCACTCTAAATAGCAATGCGAATTAAAATAGAATGCGTGATTCAAATGCAAGCCAAATGTTTCGATAGCTAATCAACTGACAAAAGGAACATAAAATGTTAATTGTATTTGCGATTGAATACGAGTACATGTACACATAGTATGAATGACACCAACTGAAAGGGGCAATTAAATAGATTAAATTCCTTAAACTATCATTTATTTTCAAAAGAATTTCTGCAATTTTTCCAGCATTTTGTATAAGATACATCCAGGTTCATTCGAATACAGCAAATGCCATTTGCAAGCTTTTAAATGAATTCACTTAATGTATTACATTGTGTCTGTTTGCTGCTTTTGCTTCTGTTTTCTGTCGACTTTAGATAGTTATGCAACAAAGTTGACACATTTCAGTTGTGGCAAACAGCTCAGAACACGGGGCAACAATTCATATTACACACAATTTAAGCGAGATGTACATATGTATGTAACTCGAGAATGGAATTTTGTATTCATCTGCCCAACGAGATGGAAAATTCAATTGAATTAAATATAAATTATGTGTGTATTTGGGCAACATATCAAAAAGTGCTTGCCTGTTGCAGATAATCGTAAGGCATAAACAACTAGTTAGTCACACAGACCCGAAATAGAACCACAGGCAAAACAACATCAACAACTGTATCTTATTTGTATCTGCATCTGTATCTGTATCTGTATCTGTGACTGTATCTTTATCACAAAACAAAACAAAAGTTGCCAAATAGTCTCGTTTAAAAAGCACTCACATATGCCAACAGTTTTAATTCTATTTCTCTGGTTTATTTCTTAATTTTTTTTTCTGATTGAGTTGCCATCTGCCACCTGCCACATGGGCCGCATGCCACCTGCCACAAATGCCACCAAAGTGGGCTAGTTGAAGTCCCGTTTGTTTTGACTGCAACATTAATGTTTCAATTAGCTGCCCAATCTACCACTCATTCCTGCCTATAGAGGCACAAAATCATTCAAGCTAAAAACATTGTCATTAATAAATTATTAGCTAAATTACATGAATTAACATTCACATGCAGACAGAAGCATAAAAGTGAAGTAGAATTCTCGACAATCCAAGGGATAATAATAAAGGGACAATGTATTAATTAAGAGCAATGAAAAAGTCAAACGAGTACATTATAAATATATGTACTTACATCTTATAGGATTGACTTGTTGCTTATCAGTCAGACAAACGGTTTGACGTCATTTGGCTAGTTATGATAAACAGATTAAGCTGTAAAGCAAACAAACAAAACAAATGCAAACAATCAACAATATTGTAACTTTTGCTCGAAATTACTGAGGGGGAAAGGAAAATGAAAGTTCTGTTAAACTTAATTTGAGTTTAAATTAAAATTATTTAATATTTAATATATTTCTTAATTTTAGCACTTTTGTGACTGTTGCCAGGCGTCAATAATAAATTTATTTGATTAGATTAGCAATATACTTTTAATACAGAAACTTTATGACTGTTACTGGTTTCTCAATCAATCTTGATTAGCCGTATCAAATTTGTTAGCAAAATCGAACTTGTTAGTCACACATATTAAAGACATTTATTCCCTTTTTGCAGGGCAATTAAATTATCTTTATACAATTAGAATTTCACACCTTTATAATATGGTTAAAAACTTTTATTGAAATCCTATCGACTTTATAATTAAATACTTTGAAGGTTTTGGTGTTCAAAGCCAAAGCTAAAATAGCAACAAATGGCCAGAAATATCAACAAAAATTGTAATACGATTACGTTAAGCTGAAAATGGAGTAATTAAACGCAAACTTTTCAAGCTGAAAAAAATATCGGAAACAACAACAACCAAAAAGCCATGTAGATTAAAACATCCCACGTTAGACTTGCTGAGGAAAATAACAATACCACAAAACGAGAACAATGAAAACCAACAACCAACAACAATGTAAAACGAGAATTTTCGTTTACCCTAGGAAATATTAAGGGGGAAATATGTTCAACATTCAAACTTTTTTCATTTCCTTCGAATCATTTATAAGCACATAAATACTACGCTTTTCAGTTTCTGATTAATTACAGTGCCTAAAGTGATTACTAATGATACAAAGTTTAAATTCTTTGAATAATTAAAAATTTGCTTAAGGGGTTACTCCCGTTTGTGACTTTGAAATAAAAAACATTTTTCTCTGTTGCATTTTATTAAAGTATAACGACTATAAAATTTCAAGTCGATTCGAATAAAGTTGCCTTATATGAGCGTTAAAAGAGAGGAATTCCTTACGTAAACTAAAATTGACACTTCTAACGCGTTTTTCTCGAAATGACATTTTTGAAATCAGTGACCAAAATTCCTCGAAAAACACTGACCCGATCTATTTGAAATTTTGCAAGCTTATTTAATACATAAAGATTTATTGTTTGTACGATTTTTTTCGATAAAAATTGGCCGTTTCATGGTAAAAAAAACGACATTTTTTTTAGTGATAATCGAAATTTTATCTTGACTCAACGCCATTTTGTGAAAATCTAAATTTTTTAAATCCTTCAATCAAACACCAAAATATACTGTTATTTAACTAAATCCATCGACCTTTCTTATTTCAGATGATACTGTTCGCCACAATTTTGGTCCACGCAAAACTAAAAATTAAAATAGAATTTATTTAGCGGCCATTTTGTAACTTCATTATGTAATTTTTTCAATAAAAAAAATTAATAAAAGTGTTTAATGTATGTACTTTAAGGTCGTTAAAAAAAGTTTCGTAGCTTTCGTAAAAAAATAAAAATTACTCATTTTCTTGCGCTACAAGTGGGGTACCCCCTTAAAGTAAGGTGGTAGTAATGGTTATCGTTGATGATAAGAGCCGGCGATAACGATAGACATGTCAGTCACCATTGGACGATAAAATCAGGCGATAACGAAAGTCCTCGTAGTTGCCAGACAGACGGGCGATCAGTGTGCTGCCAGATGCATATTTAATAGATAATATAAAAAAAACAACAACTTGGTCAACTTTTAATTTAATTGTGATGCCTGGAAAACTTTGCAACTAATAGAAAACTAAAGAGGGAGAGAAAGGTACTTTTTAACTTAACTGACATAGTTATTATACCCTTTTTGATCTAGCAAACGCGGCTACCTTGAACAGCTTTTTGGTCTTCTTAAGTGTGCAAAAAGCAACAACAAAATGGGAGAAAATTGTGGTGCAAATAACTGGCAACTGACTGCTGCCAACTGGAAGACCCACTCAGAGGAGCTGCCAGTGTTTGTTGCATGTGCTAGGCGAGTAGTTGACGTTGCTGTTGTTGCAAGTTCACTCACCTCAATTTGCGAGCTAAGAAGTGAAGGGTAATGTTAGTAAAGACCTGTCGTTCTTACATTAGCATTGTTGTTGTGCGTGTAGAGAGAGAGAGAGGAGAGAGAGAGAAAGAGAGAGAGAGAGAGAGAGAGAGAGAGAGAGAGTGTGAGAGAGAGAGTAATTAGTACTCCCAGTGTTTAAAGGTTAATGCATATTCTTTAGTTATAAAATCAATTTAATGACTGCTCTTCGATCTATCTAATAAATAAGTTCAAGCTCCACTTAATAATCGCTTAAAATTGATTACAACATTCAATAAAATTTACTTGTTGTTCTCCAGCAGACACTTCAATCACACACACACAGATACACGCACTTGCACGCGCACACACACAATCACAGTTCTAAGCGCGCTCTTGGCAACAAGAAAAGGCCGCGACAAAACAGTTATTCAACTGCAATATATCTGTGTGAGCTCATGGCATATTGTTGTTGGCATGGCAACAATTGATATCATTGATAATTGGCATAAACTGCTACAGCTCAGTTTTTGTTTTTTTTTTTTTGGCTTTTTATTAGTCGACACTCGCGTTACGTATACGTCACGTATTCGATTGCTGTCGACTTCAATAGCAGCCAAATGCTAAAGATGCATATATTGACAAGCTTTGGCCATTTATCTATCGCCAATCTACTGAATTAATTGATTATCGTTTTAATTTATGAATTTCAATATAAATAAACATATTTCACCAGACACAAATACGAGTATATTGATTAATACATTCTATTTGACATTTTAACTTAAAACTGTCGGATAACAGAAGGTATAGATTTACAAGAATTTAGGTCAAAAAAGAGAAATGTGGAATTTTCGAACGCAAACATCAATTTGGTCAACACAGCAAATACAAAAGATAAGAAAAACAAAATTAACGCGGATATTCCCAAAGTACGCAACTCTGATACCCTGCTGAATATCAAAGTCTAAAGTCTCGTAAATACACCCTCTTTGAAGCATCTTGTACAGGGTATAAGAAATGCTTGTTAAATTCACTTGCTCACTTGATTAAAATAAATTACATGAAAACGTAAAAGTAGCCAAGAAAAGCTAAAGAAAAGTCGCAAGAAATTTACTCAGCAAAGTACATATGTACATACATATGTATGTATGGCATATGCATTGTAGTGGAATTCCACTCACAAACACACATACATTATATAGTATAAATTTGTGTATCGTTAACAAGAGAAAAAGAGAGAAAGAAACACACATAAAAAATTGTTGCTTTATTTAGATTTTCGTGTGGTAGGTCAAGTGGCAATTTTCACAACAAATTTCGTGTGCATGTGTGTGTGTGAGTTTTTGATTTCTTATGCTCAAACACTTCAACAATTTACTGGCATTTAATTGTTTCAACTGTTTTAACCGTTGATATGAGAACGTTGCAGCATGAAGACTGGAGATGACATGTGACCTAAAGGCAATTGCCTTTATTAGGAAATTACGTTTGGTTTTTTCAGAGGGTTGCAAGGTTGCAAGGTTGAATTATGGACTTGACATTATTGCATTGCCAATGCAAATGGCAAATGGTAAATGACAAACACAGAAACCAACGTGCAAATACTCGCATCCAATTCCATCTCTTTACCAAAATTGAATTTCGCATCCTCCAGTTGTCAATCAATTGCAATTCTGACTAGGCAACTTTTAGCCCTTGATATGATTTAAGCCAACTGTTAACCATTTGTGTAGTTGTTGCTGTTGCTATTACTGTTGCCTGCCATTTTATACATGGACGTAAATCCACAAAAAGTTGGTTTATACCTGTCTAAGGCAGCTCATAGAGCTCAAAGCCCAAATTATCAATTACGGGGTATGTAACAAAAATGGATCATACAGATAAAGTTTATTTAGTAAGGTCCATTCACAGGGTTTACTTATATCCCGTAGAGTTCGTAGCTCATTAAATATGGCCATTTTCACAGAAATGTCAACTGAGGCCAAAAACGTAAAATTGATTAAAAACTCGTATCTTGTGAGTTTTTCTTCCAAAAATGTATTCAAGTTATTTATTTTAACTTATTTTTATTATCTACATTATTTATAATCTACATTGGAATAAATTTACTTTTTCTACATTTTTGTCCATTTTCTTAAAAGATGACTTCCAAAATGGAACGTTTGTATTCTAACGGTTACACCAAGTAAGATTGTAGCATAAACCATTTTAATACATAGAAATATATTAAGACTTTAATTTAAAACAAGCTGTTTTCAATATATACAAATTTTAAAAAAAGAGAGACAGAAACAACATAAATATATTGTGGAACAAAATGTTGCGTGCGACAGTAAATCAAATTAAATTAAAAGAAAAAACTTATTAATATTTTTAAATCAAACAAAAAACATTTTTAAGATAACTCAATGCATTGCATTTTAAAACGAATTGCATTAAAATATTCGTTCACGTTTTGCCGAAATCAGTGTTAGAACTAGTCGTCGAAAAAACTACTTATATTTGAGACGCGTGCGAATGCCTTAGTTTTTTCAATTATCTTGAAAACGAACAATTTCCCAAAATCAACCTTAGAACCAATTATATTGCTAATCAAGACCTATAAGTTTCCTCGTTTGTCACAACAAAACAATGTTTTGGCATATGTTTTATTTCACTTTGAATGCGTACGAATGTCGGATTCGGCATTAGAGAATTACTACTTTTACAACTTGAACATACATTGGGGTATTTAAAATTATTTATTTGGCTTTTCGAGTACAATAAACTTAATGCAAACTAAATGAATGACTTTGTGCTCTTCATCATTTCGAATTAAAGCAATGTCCATAACAGGTAAAAATAATTATAATCTTACCCACAGAACCGATGGCTCTGTCTGTCAATTCCAGATTCTTGTCGTTGTTGTTCTTGTTTTTGCTTTTGTTGTTGTTCTTGTTGTTGCTTTTGTTGTTGTTCTTGTTGGCGGTGACAACTGCGCTGGAAGTCATCGGCATAACAACAACGTGCCACCTTTATTTTATTTTCTTTTGAGGTCGCTTTTGGCTTTCTGTTTTTGTTTTTTTGTTCGTTGTCTGATAACGCGAACACACGTTGCCTCTCTTGCTTATATGCAGGTCTATAATCGTCGGAGTCTGATAACCAATGCAGCTTTTTTCTTTCTTTCTTTTTTTGTTATTTATTCTCTTTATTTAAACATAAACTTTCGCGCTTGTTTGTCGTGTCATTTACAAGAGAGCGTTGATAACGTAAAAACCAAAGATTGGGTACAAAACAAAGGTACTGTGGAGAAGGGAATTTGTTAAAATTGAATACAAATAAAGTGCATCAAAGATTAATTTAATCGATCAACGCTAAATTAATTTAA
Source organism: Drosophila subquinaria (assembly GCA_037043405.1). Lineage (NCBI taxonomy): Eukaryota > Metazoa > Arthropoda > Insecta > Diptera > Drosophilidae > Drosophila > Drosophila subquinaria. Next base: position 5,396 of record JBAMBL010001030.1, on the reverse strand, counting down.
AATTGTCATGTAATGTCGTTTGATTTGACTATTTTGCTGGACCATGTAAGAAATTAAAAATTTAAATTCCACAAAAAACAGGCAGACATTTTAATAGCATTAAATTTTAATAACCATTTTCTTCGTATAAAATAATCATTTCTGATCTTTATTGTGTTTTTAATTAACTTGCCAATTGCATTAGAAATGATATTGAGATTTTCATTAATCGAGTCCAGAGTACACTAAAGTCTGTGTGTACATATAAATATGTGTATGCATGTATGTGTATGTACATATATATTTTCAATTTATACTTTTTTTTCAAACATTTTTCTTTTTAGAAAAGCTTTTCGTGCGTCCGTGTGTATGTGTTTATATTGCCTAAGCGTATAAATTTATCACTTGATTTTTGTGTTTTGGGTTTTTGAATGTGAATCTGTCTGCCACCTTTATGATACTTTTGATATTTTTTTTAATTTGTAGTGCGTCCGATTCTATAGATTATATCCAAACATGTACACAAACACACACATACACACACTCATAAACATACAGACGGACGGACAGACAAATCAAACTCGAACTTGAATGCATTTGGCGCGAAAACATCTCAATAATAAGCGTATATTTAAATTATGCCACAACAACAGCAGCAATAAAAATAAAAAAAAACGTACATACATATACATATGAATGTCTGTTTGTATGAGTATATCTACATAAAAACACAATACTGCCGGTCATTTAATTTGCTTGTATGGCCAAACCAATTTATACATTTTGTTGTTATTTCAGTTGCTTTTCTTTGGCCTTTTGCTTTTTGGAGCTGCGTCGAACAAGAAATTTCTGTAGTAATTTTCCATGCAATAACAATGATTTTTAGCTTTAATATTTTGGGCGCTATCTTGTTTTTTGTTTTTCTGTTTTCTTGATTTGTTTGTGTTGTATTTTTTTTTATTTAGCGTTGTTTTTCTTTCTTTTTGACGTTTGTATTTAGAAGTATTTATTTGAAAATGAATAATTTACCAGAACAAAGCATAAAACAAACAACTTAAAAACTTGAACGAAACAAATTGAACACTTTTATCGCTGCTTTTGCTTTTGTATTATATTGTGCTTTGCTTGTTGCTCGCGACTTAAGTAAAAGCTGGGCTTTGTGGCCTTTTGATCGGCTCTAGCTTGTCGCGCCGTTAACTTGCCGACAACCGAACGCGGCCACTGTCAAAATCAAACTGAAACTGAAATCGTCCCCAGCTGCTGCTGCCTGCCTGACTGCCTGACTGGCTGTATGGCTGCTCTGTTCGTAAACAAGCAACAACAATTGTACGAAAGCTAAACGAAATATGTAAGTGTATGCATATGTATGGGTGTGTCAGTGCGTCTGTACGAAGTGTGCTACACATACACCCACACACTTGCAGTAAGCTTATTACGTGCAGCCGAACGAGCGAGATAGCAAACTATAGGCAAATGAGAGAAGAGCAGCAACAGGCAGTCGACAGTAGCAGCAGCAACAACAATATCAACGACAACAACAGCGCTGAGAACGCAAAACAACAACACTGAACCACGCGCATATGAAAAGAGTTCAGCTCTGCTATTTGTTGCTGTGTTGCCATTAGTTACTCTGCATCAAAGTGCACTCTACATCTCACTAGAACTATCAATTAACATTTTCAAAAGTGAATTGTGCATAGCAGCAATTTCTATTATTTGCCTGTTGAAAATTAAAACAGAACTTTTTGAGAAACTTTTGTAGAGTGTCTAAAGATCGCCCAAGCCTATCTCAAACTTGCTAGTCTTTGCTATTTCTTATTACATATTTTGTTAGTGTTGTTGTTGTTGTTGTTTTTCTAATGTATGTGTGTAAGAGTATTTTCAAAGTATGTGTGTGTGCAGTGCATAGCAAAAAAAAAACACTAAAAAGGTGGTACGGTCATACGAGCACAACATTGACACGGCGCGACAAAAACGACGCTTGATATGATTGAACTCTTAAACGGTCCCACTCCCCCTCAGCAATTTACCACCCTCCGCCCCCGAACACTTGCAAACATACATACAGGCCTATAGGCCTACTGATTCTAACTCCATGCACACATACATAGCCACCTAAATATATGCATGTGTGTATGTATGTGCATATGTTAGTGAGTGCTTTGCAACGTTCGCGTTCTCGGCGTCTGCTCAATTATCAACAGTTTGTTTGTTTCGCCGCTTTGTCTCCTCCGTTGTGTGTACATAAAGCAAAGTGCCAAAGCAAAGCCAGAAGCAAAAGAAAAATCAACAATTTCTGTTGCCTATCAAAGCAATAAAATGGCAAACAGCAAAAGGGCATAAGGAAGACAATCGCGTCGAACGTACCTGGATCTTGTCTTAGACTCACTTGCCGTTATTTTGTTTGAATTCGTTTGCTATTTATCAGCCGGCCTATTAAATTATGATACATATCTTGTATGCCAAATTTCCTTTTTCTAAATCTCCATATCATGACTACACAATATTAGAACGTTTTTCTCAATTTAAAGTTCATTTAAATTTTATTGCAATTTTTTTAAATTTAAAAATATACAGTACAAGTATTTAAGCAATTAAAATTAAATTAGTACGAGCATTTTTTCATTTGTATTTATGTCGCGGTCTCATTTATTACTTAAGCCTTGAAATGTGCAATAAATTAATAAAGTATAAATTAAATTAAGAATAATATGTATAACAATCGAGTACAAAGTTCTATATGGAAACTATTTAAATGATTGCTTTATATGTTTAGCACATGCACATGTATGTGTGTGTAGATTCATACATATATATGCACACTAATATTCTACATTGTTCTGTTAGTTGCTAGATTATATTATCAGTTCACTTGATAACAACACTCACGCAGGCAGAACAACAACGCACTCATACACGTACACATACACGAACAACAAATGTACAATACATCTGTACATAGAGCATTATTGATTAATAAACAATTTTCGCACTGTTTATTTCTATGTACTTATTTGAGTTATCTGTGCAGCAGCCCCTCAGACACACACACACACACATCTAATAGTTATTTTGTGTTGGGGTCGTTTAGTTTGTGTATTGATATTGGTGCTAAGTCGTCGCGACGCCTGATAAGAGTTGACCGATTTAGTACTATAGTATGTACAAATATATGTATGTATGTATGTACACTGATATATGCGAGTACTAAATGCCGACTACAAATGATAACTAACGACCCACGATGCTAAGAAACCAACATATCTATTAATAGAATTTAACTTGATATGCTTATATATCTGTATGTATGTATGTAAGTTTATGTCTGTGTGTGTGTAAATATTGAATCGATTATGAAGCCTGCTTTAGTATCTGTATGCCAATGTTGAGGAAGGCACAAATGGACCGAATGGAGTGAAAGTTGCCTGTTAAGTTTCAGAAATAAAAACATGAAGGAATTGATATGTTCGAATTTCAAAATATGTCGAGGTCTAAAATACCCTTTTATATTAAATATCAGCTCTACAAATAGATTAATATAATTTAATTAAGACAGTACGCTAAAATAAAACTAGAATGTAATGAACAAAAGTTAGAACTGCTCCAAGGGTAATCTGTGTAGCTATCATGGCTAATAATGTAAATAAATAATAATAATACAATATTATATTATTATTATTAAAACACTGAAGGAAATGTTTAAAAATTTAATCAGTTTTTTTTTGTAAATGGTGAAATAAAAACAAAATGGTTTGTACCAAAGAGTAAAATTGTAACCGTTAAACTGTATCAACCGATTTGTATTGGTCACTGTATCTGAAATCCAAACGAAAATCGAGCCCATTCAAAACAAAACAACAGCTTATTAACCGATTAATGTATAAAGAATAGTTTTCATTCAATTAAGCATTAAAAAAAATTTCGATTTTTATTAAAAATTTCAATATTGATCTTATTTAGTAGATGTTCGTTTTTAATATCAAATAATTTAAATTAAACATTTATATATTTTAAACAATTTTAATTATGAATCGAAATCGTACCGGTATTTCGAAAACGAAACATCTGTGACTAAAACTGATATTCGATTCGGTTTTATACCACCAAAGTAAATCTTCTCCAAATTGAGGAGGTTTTCAGCCTTGGGAGTAATACAAAACAATTTTTAAGTATATTTGGGATATCATAGTTTTTGACTAACATGCATATGGGCATTTCCAGAAAAAGGTCCACCTCGCCCAAAAACGTAAAATTGATTAAAAACACGCATCTTGTAAAATTTTCATCCAAAAATGTATTCAAGTTATTTATTTAAACAATATACGCTAGAAGAAATTCAATAGGATGAACATATAGATTCTATATAGGAATAAATTTACTTTTTCAATATTTTTGGCCATTTTCTTAAAAATTGATTTCCAAAATGGACCGTTTTTATTCTATCGATTACGCTAAGTGAGATACTAAGATTGTAACGTAAACCATTTTAATTCATAGAAATATATTGAAAATTTAATTTAAAACAAGTTTTACAAGTCGTTGTCCGTGTATCGAATAAAATTTGATGGTTATATTCTTGGAGCAAACTAGGTGGAAATTTTGTCACGTTCGCGATGTCGCGTTACAAATTACTAATAAAACTTGTAAAATAAATAAAATGATAGTAACATGTCAAAATAATTTATAAAATGGAAAAATACATTATTTTATTATGGTTTCAAAATATTTTCTTCCAAATTACTCGCCACATTTTGCAGACTTTCGTATTTGTCAAGATGAAGTTAAACATGACTTCCATTTTTCGTCGCGTTCGCGATGCATTGTTTTCTATAAATAATTCAAAAACGACAATTCTTCAAAGCTTGTCTTTTATAACAAAGATAGTGTTGATAAAATGCATTAAACACGTGAGAAAACATTTTTGAAAATGTCAATTTTAGCCATTTTTTTTTATTTTAAAGGCGTACAAATGTCGCGTTCTCGATTTTGGAAATACCCATATGTCCGATGGATCCTCCTTTTATCAATCCCTTGCCATGTTGCTATTATCTATGTACAGTGGCGAGCAATTTCAAAAAACTTTAAAAAATACTAGCGAAGAGATTTTTAAAAATTTTTTTTTGCTGTCATTTATAGAATTGATTTTGTCGGCTTTTTGCATCAAAACTTTCTTTCCAAAAAATCTAGGTTAAAAAGTTGAAAAAGTAAGCTAATTTTTTTTCCTTTTCCTTTTTCCTTTTTCTTTCAAAATCTAAGATCTTGTCTTTTTTATTAATGTTGCCTTACTCCTATTTGTTAAGAATAAAATGATAAAAATTTGGAAAAAAAAAAATTTGGATTCCCTTGTATGGTTTTGTTTTTATGAATCATGAAAGTCAGTGTTCTGAACATGCACTCACGTTTGCTCGCCACTGTAT
>JBAMBL010001029.1:0-33669 GCA_037043405.1 Drosophila subquinaria | reverse complement strand
AAGATTTACTTACCTTTCAAAGAACACTCGTAGTAGGCATAGCCCACTTTCCAATTGGAATCGATATCAAGATTGTCGAGCAGATGATCTGCCAGAATTGTGATTAGAAGAAGCACAGATGCCATTCCCCAGACAACAGACTGTATTTTAAAAACCGCGATTGTTTGTTATATTGAGCGGTTACAAACATGTCAGTAACAAAATTTCGACAAAAATCGAATGACATTACGACCAGCCACAAATTAGTTGAAATGCTGAAGAAATAGCTCGAACAGGCTAAAAAATATAAAATAATAAATAAAATATATATAGTATATGCAACGACTTACCAATAAAATTACAGATTAAGCCCAAAAGAAAGTTTTCGTTGTTATTCAAAATATCTATTAGTAGACCAATCAATAAGCAAATCAAATAACAAAGGCAACATTTGTCATAAACGTGCTGCAGTTTTATCACAAATATGTAAACAGATGTTGTCAGCAGTAAAAAAAGAATGGACGTTAGCATGACTGAAGAAAAAATTATTAATAGATTGATAAATCTGAAGAAAGTCATAGAAATATTTACCATAGTTGTTGTCTTCATCTTTTAAGCAGTTAACAATCAACAATCTGTAGCTAACTAACTCAATGGCAAACTCCATTGGCTGTAAGCAATAATCTCGTTTTGAAAGATACACATCATCCGTCCATCGATACAGAGTACCATTCTAGATATGTTTACATGAATAGAAGTATTTATTAAAATCAGTTACGAATTTTTATCTTACCTCAAACAGATTCCAGTATGCGTGTACGTCGTTGGGTACTAAATGAAACTCATTACTACATTGTATGCTTATTCCTGGTTGTACCACAAACTGATCCCTTATGCTTGTTTCCCGTTGAGTTCCATCCTCCAGTTTTATATATTCTTTATAATCGTTGAACTCTTCTGTGCATTTGCTTTCATCAGCCGAATCAAGTCGATGTCGATGACAACAGTATCGAATGCAGGGCTTTATTTTACACACACATCCCCTTAAATGCTCCTCGACAGTTATTTGTGTACCCTCAAAGAGTATCTTATAGTTGTAGGTTCCGGTTTGATCGGGAGGAATCACAGCTCCTTCATATTTGTAAGAGCCATTTGTTAGTTTCTCGCTGTAAGTCAAGTCGACTGTATCAAAGTAATCACAATCGGGGATTTCTGCAGCTCTAATTGATGTACAGATACTGATGTATGTGTATATTAGAATTCTAAGCTTCATTTTATATATAATATAAACACTTGAAAGGAAACTGCACAGGGCTAGACTTCAAATCAGACTGAAGTCGATCCCTTTTAAACATTAGAATTTAGATTGTCCTTTGTTCTTTTATGCTCAATTGGTTTCTAAATTCTCTCGAGTCCCCGACTAAAAAATACCCTTAACTCAATTAAGATATATTTTAGTATTATTTAACTTAAATATATCGGTAAAGTGCTTACTTTGATTAGAGGCCTTGCGTTATTTAGACACTAAAACATAATACTCGTATATATAAATATATTTTTCGGATATACCTCCAATTTTCTGTTATACTGCAACGAACTCGAAATGCCTTTTACTCTACGAGTAAAGGGTATACAATTTATTGAGCTATTATTTTTCTTATCGGTCACACTCGCAAGCAATAGAAAATTCTAGGAAATGTGTTACGGTAATCCACAAATATTCCAGTTCCTTGCGTTTATTTTAATTGTTGTACGTAGTTGTTACTTGGTGATAATTATAGTTTTATCAAACTTTAATTCAACATACGTACGTTAAATAAAAAGTGGGAAGGGCTATAGTCGAGTTCCCGACTTTAGGATACCCGTTAATTATTTAAATAAACTAAAAATATTTTTTATTGCATACTTTTAGGCACTTACATTGCCTAAAAACTTTAATCAGCCATTACCACCTTTCTATTTGTCCGATCTTGTTGCGTTTAAGTAGGATGATAGCTTTAATTAATAGATAACGGTTATTGCCATAAAATCGTAACATTCGAAAAACGGTTCGCGGAGACGGGAAGCGGTGGCCCAAAAATTGGAAACAAACTTGACCTTCGTTGGGGTTTTTAGAAGTCTGTGTGCCAAATTTGGTTGCTCTAGATCTTATAGCCTCTGAGATCTAGGGCCTCACACGGAGGACAGACGGACATGGCTATATCATTGCAACGAAAACAATATCCCCTTTTACTTATTTTTTAGGTAACGGGTAAAAAAGAAGGTGCGGCTGGTTCGAGTGTACTCGACTATAGAATACCCTGTGCCAGTTAGGCACACCGAAGGCTTGATGCCCTATAGAAAGCTGCATTTCATTTTTGTCTAATTGCTCAAATGATTTCTATATGATTTTGTGAACCGAATTGGACCAAATTTGATTAGGAAGTATAAAACAAAAGAAAATTCCCAATCTGTCAGTTTAATTGCGATATCTTTAGAAACAACAAACATTTTCTTATTAAATCTTAATTTAGCCTTATCTTTTCTATGACAGCATTATAATAAAGTTGACCGATTCCAACCAAATTTGGTCAGTATGTAAGAATCTGTCACTTCCCCACATATCAGAAAGCTTTGTTATATACGTTATATATGCGTTACTTTTCTTTAATATCCTGTAAATGGACTAAAAATTAAAGAAATACACACTAAGATGTGTATTAAGTATTTGCATTGTTGTCATTTTGTTACAATCTATTCTCAATTCTTCCTTTCTTCGCGAGCGCAACGAGATACGAGCTTTTTGGCTTCTTGAAGATATCCATTAGCTTTAGATTGCTCTTGGGATTGACTAAGACTATCATCGCTATCGTTGGAGCTGCTGTCATCGCTATTTCTCATATTGATCATGTACAAGAAGAGTTCGACACATTCGAAGAACGGATTGTGGTGTGAAGAAGGCGAGTCTGTCATTTGGCCTTCAGCTTTGTATTTCTTAGATGACGTTTTCTTGGGCCGCCTTTTCCTGTTTAAATTAGCTGCTGAGTTTAGGGCCGATTGAAAGCGCGATAGTTCCCAGCTGCTAAGTTGATTCAGACTTCGCACTCCGCCGACTTTCGGTGCCTTGAAAACCGCATTCTGTCGACGTGCTGAAATGTTGCGAGTTTTACATTTCCTTTTGGTAGACTTTTTGCGTTTAGTGGCCATTTGAATTTTGTGCTTTGTTACAATTAGGATTTTGAAACTGAGAATTGATATTGAGAATTTAAAATTGGGATGATTTGTGCTTGAGCTTAGCCTGCTGCTCGTTTCAATTACAGAATCAACATGCACAATGCATAAATTTGCATCAGGCAGCCAAAAAGTTTTTAAAGCAAATATTGCATTTTCATTAAGTTAAAGTTTGATTTTTAGTTTTGCGGTCTGTGATCTGTACCCGCCCCCGGCCCCGCCTTCATCATCGTCGTCATCATCATCTTCGGGCTGCTGCTGCGCGTTTACTTAACAAACTTTTTGGCGTTTTCCTGCCAACTTTTTCCTGCCAAACTTTGATGTCTGTCTATCAGCCCAGCTGTCTAGCTATTTGTATATGTAAATATGTGACTGTGCGAGAGTGTGTGTGTAATAATCATGTGCAGCTCAGATTGGCAAGACGATAACATTGACGTCGCCCATGAAAACTTTAGACTGACAGCTGCCTGTGGTTAAACAGTTGTCAGTTTCAGCGAAAATTTGCGGAAATTAATTTGCCATCAATTGAAGGTAATTTTGGTCTTTGACATCATATAAGTAAATATATCTGCAAACAAAAAATATGATTAACTTTTTAAAGTAATTATAATAGTCAAAAGTTAAGAAAGCTGTTTAGTTATTGTTTTTCTTATCCTTTCTCAATAATACTTCTTTTTGAACTTCTAAAAATTTAACTTTTTTTTATGTTTTTGAGAAGTTTGCAATATTTTTATGAATCATTCGCCTGATTTTTAGGTGGTGACAAAAAATGAAAGCCAATAGCATAACTTTGAGCCATTTTCACACTTCAACAATTTTATACAATAGCTAAAATTGCACTTTTTTGATTGCGTTGGCGATTTTTATTGCATTGCGTGAAAACGAAATGAATAAAATATTAGCTGGCTGACATGACGAGATTCCAGAGTTTTTAATAAAGTTCACCATGACAAAGGCAACTTCATCAAAATCTTTCGTTATCAATACGCCAAAAAGCAAAAGCCACAAAAAAGCAATTGGAATTCATATCTTTTCTTTTTTTATATATTTTTAGTTTTCGTACTCGTACTAGTTGACCAGGCAGTTTGAAAACACAGCCACAGCAATTGAAAGTTCTGGCTAACATATTCTTTTATGCATTTTTAGTTGAGTATTTTTATTGAACAATAAATGAAATGCAATTTCAATGCCAATTCTTTTGCCATATTGAATGCATTTTGCGGTTGAATGTGCTGCAAAGCAATTGATTAAAACTTTACATTGATCGCATTGACAACTATCAAAATGAATAAATTATTGACATTTTTACATTTCAACCGAGTTGTAAGTTCATAAATCCGAAAACTTTCTTTGAGTTTTGTTTTTATTGTTTCTTTTATTAACTGGACATAAGGAATGCAGTTGTGCTCTGTTCAAATCAATTGAAATTCCATTTTGTATTGCATGGACTGATAGAAGAAAGTTAAGTCTTATTTCAATTTTTTTTGATTTTTATTAAAAACTGAAAATAAAAATAATTTTTCAATTTATATTAAAAAAGCTAAAAAATAAAAATTTACTGATTTTTTTTAAATTGGAAGGCGTATTTTCAAAAGTGACATGTTTATACAAAGAATAATTCTTATTTTCAATTTTTATAATTAAAATGGAAAAATAATTTTTACTTTCAATTTTTATAAAAATTGAAAAATAACTTTTATTCTAAAATATTATCCAGTTTCTCATAACTCTTATTTGCTGTCCTTGCTCTCAAATAACAACTGTATTCTTCTATCCAAGTATCCTTAAATCAAGTATCTAATTTCGAATTACTGTCAAATCATTCCGTGCGATGGTCCAGCTAATTGATAAGTCATCTAAATGGGCAATAAGCTGCTGTTAAGTGACTTATAATCGCCGTTTTCAACAAGTTGTCAGTTATGCCTTTGTCCGGCGAACGAACATGCTTGTCTGCATTCATAAGGACATTTGGCATGCTCAGCTGCCGCAATATGTTCGTCTCGTCTCTCCAAGCCTCGCCTTGCCTTGCTTTGCCCCGTGTTCCGTGTTCCATGCACCGTGCCACATGCCCCTGGCTACTTGCCCCTTTGCCACCGTCATGGCATATGCTGCGCATCAGTTCGTTGTCCACGTTGTTGTTGCAATTTAATTTATGCCATGCAAGTGGCATGTGGCACAAGGAGCTGCTGCTGCTGCTGTGCCACTGACAAGAGTAGTCTTTACTGGCAACTGGTAGCTTGTGGCAGGTGAAGCAAAAACCATTTTCTTTGCAGCTGATTGCATTTTATAGCATTTTCGCTCTGCCAACTCTCCCTCCTCTTTCGGGGAGAAGGGGACAGCTGCCTGTTTGCTTTTTTTTTTTTTTTTTTTATTTATTTTGGACGTTGATGTACTAAACGAGCAGTACATTCAAGTGGCCCAAACGACACCAAGCACGGGCTTGTTGACGCGCGGACAAAGAGACAAAGACGGACACACCTTTTATTAAACAACATAAAACAAAACCATAAATTAACTATAAGCTAGATAAGTAAGAAATAATTGAAGTATTTAGAGATTGTACAGATGAAGGATTAGTTACAAACTGAGAAAGATTGTTATAATTACAACAAAGTACTCGGAAAGGGTTATGAATTGCATAGTTAGCAACACAGTATTGAAGAGAAAGAGGTAAAAAATTTCTAGAAGTTCTGATCGGGACAGCAAAACTAATTTGGCTAATTAATTCAGATGAATCAATTTCACCAATAATTAGTTTGTGTAGAAAGACTACACCAAGCATTGTTCTCCGATCAGAAAGAGAAGGAAGATTAATTAGTAAAAGTCTACTACGATAAGGAGGCAGGCGAATGTTAGTATTCCAGTTCAGACCCCGGAGGGCAAAGAGTAAAAATTGTTTTTGTACAGATTCTATTCTGTCCTGATGAATCTTATATTGGGGACTCCATATACAAGACCCATATTCCAGAATAGGTCTGACAAGTGAAGTATAAAGTAGTTTAGTAATATAGGGATCGTCAAATTCTTTCGACCAACGCTTTATGAAACCCAAGACGCCAATCGCTCGATTAGCAATAGATGCAATGTGCTTGTCAAACTTCAGCTTAGGATCCAGAAGAATACCCAAATCAGTAACCGACATAATGCGTTCAAGCGGTTTACAATAAAGAACGTAATTAAACTCAAATGGAGTTCGCCTACTAAAAGACATAACTTTACATTTACTACAATTAAGATTTAAAAAATTTACTTTACACCATGTCTGAAAACTGTCAAGATCAGTTTGCAGCCTGACACCAAGAAGATTGTCAGTGGCCGACATACAAAGTTTAACGTCATCGGCGTACATGAGAACCCGAGAATAATTTATAACAGAAGGCAGATCATTTATAAAAAGCGTAAATAACAAGGGGCCGAGATGACTACCTTGTGGAACTCCAGAATAAACTTGAACAGGTTTAGAAACTAAACCATTAAAAAAAACTTTTTGGGTTCTAAAATTTAAGTAACTTGAAATCCACAAAATTAGGTTATTAGGAAAACCTAAAAGATGGAGTTTACGCAATAAAAGTTTGTGATTAACGGAATCGAAAGCTTTACTAAAATCAGTGTAAATGACATCAGTTTGCATTTTATTTTGAAATCCATGTATAACAAACGTAGTGAATTCTAATAAGTTAGTGGTAGTAGATCTATGTTTCACAAACCCATGCTGGTAGGGTGAAATAATAGATCTACAAAGATATTGCAGCTGAGAAGTTATAATTTTCTCAAAAGCCTTAGGAATAGCAGACAACTTAGAAATACCTCTATAGTTACAGACATTTGACTTGTTTCCTTTCTTAAGGAGAGGAATAATAAATGATTCTTTCCAAACTTTTGGGAAAGAGCATAACTCAACAGAAAGTTTAAATAAGCTATACAGGGGTTTCAAAAGACCTTCAGCGCAGTACCGTAGAACACATCCTGGTACTCCGTCAGGTCCCGGTGAAAATACCGGTTTTATGGCCTTTAGATCACTTAAAAGCGAGCTTTCCGTAATTAAAGGTCCAAAAATGCAATTAGAAACATTTACACGATATGGATAAGGCGATCTTAATTGATCATCTTGAACGCTGTAAGTTGTTTGAAAAAATTCGGCAAATAAATCGGCGATAGCCTGATCAGAATTTGTGCCACGAATGAATTTTTTAAACTGGCTCACAAACATTCCGCTAACATGGCTGCCGTTTTTGGCTAAATCCGATGCAATAAAAGTAAATAAAAATTTATTTAGCGAAAATGCTGCATTGACTCGCCCACGTCTATGGGCATCAATTTATTGGCACAAATCATAAAAGCAAATGGTGTTGAAAATGGGCGTGGTAAATGGGGAGGGGGATGGGTTAGAAAAGAGTTGCCATTCATTTAAATTAGTCCGAGTTTTATTTGCATTTCGCTTTCGCTGGTGTCTGGCCGCGGGTCTTTTGCTGACACCAATTTCCCGGCGCACACTTTACGTTTTATTTGTTTCGCATTTGTTGCATTTGTTGCCCCACTGCCAACTAAATGGCAACTCTTCACTCTCCACTCTCCACTCTCCCCTCCCCACTCTCCACTCGCCTCGCTGCAGTAACGATGCCCATTATGCAATATAAGTTGCGTTTAATAGTTAATGCAAAGCTTTTAAGCAGCCGCCGGCAGTTGGCAGTTGGCAGTCGGTTCTATAGCGAGCCAACGCGTCGTATGCGCAATGCAACAGAATTGGCAACAAGCTGTTGAATTTTTATTATTTTTAGTGTATAAAGCTGGCGCATTGGCTTCACGTTGCAGGCAACAAGGCGTAACAAGCACTGCCTGTAATTACATTAGCTTTTATTTCTATTTACCGCTCATAACATATTTTTTATTAATGCACTTTTCCATTAATGCAATTAATGCCAGAGACGCTGCAGAAGAAAAGCGTGAAAAAATGTTGAGCAACTAGCAAAAAACAACAGCCAAAGTGAGGTACGAGTAATTAAAAACAAAAAGCGTTAGTTAACACAAGCTTAACGAAGATTAAATACACTTTTATTTCAGAACTCTTTTATTTAGTCCTGAGTAGGATACCTTTTAGTATGGAACATGCTCCTTTTGATTGACAAAATGTAAGTATCTTGTGAAAGGGTATAATTATCTGAAAGTTGAGTCAACATAATGATGTGCTAACTATGCTTTTAATGCAGCGAGTTGCGAGTTGTTTGAGTTCTGGACACGAGGGGCAAACTAAAACACTCTGGTTTATTAGGTCTAGAAGTGGAGACAGTGATGAATGTTGGCCTACACTTGTGTTCTAGTAATTGGGTCAATAACTTTACTTCACAGTCGCCGGACAAACATTAGTTACTTATTTATGCACATGCTGATTATACAGCAATTCTCTTAGCTGCAGGTGCTATGCTAAGCTGAATATTACAGAATTTTATATTTAACAAATTGATAGTCGACAAACTGACTAAGAGATACCCACTACACAATTCAGATATATTTTAATATTATCTGTGAATTTAAAACTCTCATGGTTAATAATTTGCTGCATACGTTTAAGCGATTACGTTGCTTAAAAACTGAAAAGAGCCAAAAATTCTGTTATTGAATAATTTAATAAATAATAATATATTCAGATATATTTTAATGATATCTATGAATTTTAAACAATCATGGTAAATAATTTGCTGCATACTTTTAGGCGATTACTTTGCTTAAAAACTAAAAACAGCCATAAATTCTGTTATATTAACACGATTCAATTATTTAATAGATAATAATAAATAAGAATGCAAAAGATTTGATTGAAAAAGAAAACTATGCAGAAAGTTACAGTCTTCATTCATTTTATATGTAGTTTTATATGGATTTAGAAGATAAATTAAAGCTCTGAAGCCAAAATGCAATTGAAAATGGCTGGCAATTAAATAAAATAGACCGGAAAAGTTGTGCAATTGTTTGGTCCGAAAATGAAAATGTAGCTCAGCATGACGACAAAAGGAAAAAGGCTGAGGCTGGACGATAGGATGATAATAAAACTAAATGCCGTTGGCGAAAATTGCATCAAGTTCAATTTAATTGCATTTTACAGAAAGTCAACGAATCGAATGTAAACAAAACGAGCGACAGAGAAAAGAGAGAAGAGAGAAGAGAATTACACATAAGCAAATATTAAATTGAATTCAATTTAAATTTGTGCAATAATTTCATGAGTTATTTTGTATGCAATATTTCTATGGCAATTGAATTAAATTTCAAATGCTCTTTGGGAATTAAGAAGTCAAGCTGGGTATGTTTTAATCAATGCCATTTTAGCAGAGTGTTAAGTGCTAATCAGCCGAGAGTGTTGCTACGTGCTGTGATTAGTATTTAAAACTTCTTCCTACTATTAGTCTCTAATAAGCTTGAAGTATCGCACAGCTGCTAAGCTCTAAGCACATCTATCAATCGATGTCCTTCAGCAAAGGCAATGTAAATAATTTGCATAGAAGAAATCACATCAACACGTTGATAGCTTGAGCACGGAACAGGGGCCGAGCCATTTATCAGCTCCCAAGTCCCATAAATAAAACAAATAATACAAAAATATGCAAAATAAAAAGTATAAAAACCATTGAAATATAACCGGCAACAATATATGTATTCAACTACAAACAGGCAGACAGAAAAAGGGTCTATGGCCAGAATACATTTGGCCTAATAGATGTGCTGAATGAAATGGACCTGGCCAGGAACCCGCAGGCCAACACTTGTGTGTGCGTGTGTGTGTGCGTGTGTGTGTTGCGTTAAACAAATGGCCGATGACCCATAATAAAAATTATTATGAATGAACAAGAACAAGAAAAACCCATTGGCCCCCATTTCCTTAGCCCTTGAGCGAATGAATTGGGCATCTTTTTTCTCTGAGAGGAAAGTGGAGAGTGGGAAAGAGTGGAGAAGGGCAACTAACGACTCCTGGCTGGAGTGGTTTTTGCACCCTTTGGGAACTGAGTGTACGATTCGACAATGGAATGACTGCCACACACAATCCTATTGGGCTTTGTGCCCGGACACGTGCATCAAGATTCAATTGAGAGCCACAGAAGGGGAAATGAAAAATATTTCCACTTATGTATGTACAATGTAAGTGAGTTGATGAAAATTGTGCCCCAGTATTGATTGTATGAGGCAACTTTTTACAACTGAATTCCACTCTTAAACCGGTTGAGAATTTTCAAGTTTAAAATGTTTGCAAAATGAATACATTAATTAAGAATAAAATATTTCCACTTATGTAAGTCAGTTGATAAAACATGGTATTAACTAGTATTAATTCCATGTGGCAACATTTTACAACTGAAGTTCACTCTAATACCGGTTGAGAATTTGCAAGTATAAAATCTCTGGTTGGCTCAGTCAAGCAACAGTCTCTGTCGAGATGAGAACCTACTCGTACTTAATTCTCCTACTGCTGATTGCGGGAATCGCATCGAAGCCGAGCTGTGAAAATGTTTCTTCCCAGTTTCTGTCAGACTGCAAATCTCAGTTTGGTCGATGGTATGAGCTGAGAAATCAACTGTATCGGGAGTGCTGTCATAAAATGAAAATCAATAGATGTGAAATTTTAAATGTTAACTGTATGGAAAGAGAAAAGAGAATAGCTTCAGAAATGTTAAGTCCAGGAAGACCTGTCTCATTTTCTCCCAAATGTATAAGAAATAAGAATAACGAGTGTATAAAATTGAGTTGGTATA
This sequence comes from Drosophila subquinaria, assembly GCA_037043405.1. Classification (NCBI taxonomy): domain Eukaryota; kingdom Metazoa; phylum Arthropoda; class Insecta; order Diptera; family Drosophilidae; genus Drosophila; species Drosophila subquinaria. The sequence goes on along the minus strand of JBAMBL010001029.1, from coordinate 22,738 downwards.
ATAATAAATATTAGATCTTTATTTACGCAATCAAAATTTTATTTTAAATAAAAAAATTATAAATGTATTATGTTAATTGAACTGATAACGATCTGTTTATTCTATTTTCTCTTATATTGCGCAGTCAGAGACTGCTGATATCGATAATTGTTTTACAAATAATACCTCTTTTGTTTAAAATGCAGTTTATCTTTTCTATATAAAATTTGAAAAATGAATTTATATCAGAGCTTGCAAATAACAGTCGACCGTTTTTTTTTTTGCGATCTACTCACGAAAATAACCGAAAAAAACACACACGCTTGCTCTTTGTCTGAGCAGATCAATTCGGTTTTTCTTTTTTCTTTTCGGTTGAATAACAAATTATTGAGAAAAACCGATTGAGTACTCAAAATATGAGAGTCACTAGGTGAACAAAAAATGAAAAGCTCAGTTCAAACGGTCATTCATATTTTTCTTATGTTCCACGTTATTTTATGTTATACTTCTTAAAATTTTGAAAAGTATACCCATAATTAGTGGCATCTTGCCCCCAAGAATAGTATGAATACCCTATTTACGCCCTGTAAACATAATAAATTCACATACATATATTATAATTATTTATTCTGTGTTAAGCTTCATGGGTTCCACTTCAATGTAATCGTTGCTCTCAACTTCTTCCACTAATTCAGCATGTTTTGCATTTAAATGCCGTTTTAAATTTGTTGAGTGCGATCCTGCAAGTTTTACGCCGCATACGGTACTTTTATTTAATTCGCTCAATTTTAAAATGACAGTTTACAACCCGAGCCCTTTGCTTTTTAAAAATTGATTGTGGTTTGAGAATGACCGATTTGTTCAAAAACTGTGTGAACGGTTCATTTATGACACTTAAGCAAAGAGTCAGTAAATAACAGTTATTTTTGAACAACAAAAAACGGTCGACTGTTATTTGCAAGCTCTGATTTATATTGTTTACACAAATTATTTTCCATCGATATCAATTTTTGAGCCATCTTCAGCTGACGGGAAGAAAAATGACACAGAGAAAAATATGATTTAATGAAACAGATATAGAATATTGATATTTTTTGTTTCTGATTCTTCCATAATTGATAAGATATAGAGAGCTTGTAAGAAACATGTGGAGAAATGAGATTTCAGTTTAGCTGCTCGGTTCAGTCAAGCGACAACCTTTGTCGGGATGAGGTCGTATTCGAGTTTTGTTTTCCTGCTGCTGATAGCGCGAATCGCATCGAAACCGATTTGCGACGAGGTTGATCCCAAGTTTCGGGATGACTGCAAAGATCAGCTGCGTCGATGGTATGAGCTAAAGGATCAACTGTACGTGAAGTGCTGTGAAATGATGGAGGGCAAGGGATTTGTGAATCTAAATGATTACTGTGAAAAATATGCAGTGATAAATTCTACAGAAATAATACAACGACCTGTGGAATACTCTGATAAAACTACATTGAGCGGATCAGTTGATCGAGATTTCAAGGGTAGACCCAGGCGATTAAGATTTAAAAGCTAGAATGAATCTATATTCCAAGTCAAAGTAATTGCACAAATGTTATTAGAGAATTAGACTTCTCTTTTGCTCAAGAGAAACTTATAAATTGTCACAAAGAGCTCAAATATATATAAAAATATAAATAAATAAATGTGTTTATAATGTGATTATAATGTAAATAATGTAAATATAAGTTGAAAAATATAAATTATTGATTTTAGTCATCAGTTAATCGCACAACGATGAACTCATTCCTGGGAGTGTGTTTACTCGTTTTGCTTACAATATTGAAAGCTGATCCGAATTGTAATGTAATGGCTCAAATGGCTAACGGACAGCGATAAGAACTTCGTCAAGCCACGCTTGAGTGAAAGCTTTTTGATGTTCGAGCTTTCTCGCTCGTAACTTACGTTGATCGACTCTGTAAAGTGTCGGCTGTCTAATCAGAACCATGTAACTCTCTTTACAATTCTGATAAGCGCAGCACACTTCACTGTCTCCAAACGAGAGCTTTTGAGTTGAGTGAGATTATAAAAGAGCTCGTGGTACTACATTCGCTCTTCTTCTTAATACTGCACACAGCCGCTGCTGACCCACTGCCAAAATTGGTAAAACTTGCTGCAACCTCGTGCATCTAACAGAGGTTAGATCACCATTTCAGGCTGAGCCTTAGCTCGCCCAAGTCCGACATTATTATATAAATATGTATTTTTTAATTTTATAATTAAACATTATCTGTTCATTATATACATTTGTATTGTTTATTTGTATATATGTCACATTATGAAGTGTATTTGTATTCCTGTTCAGTATCAACAATCCATCTTTCCAACAGATGCTATACGAACTACAGCTAATAAATAAGATGACAATTTCCAAGAATTGTAATTTGCACGCAGTTTTGTACTTCAAGGATGTGTAAACGCGGGATTTGTCGAGAGATAGCAAACGAGAATACATATAGTGCAAATAAAATATAAATAAAGTGCTTTACTTAATTTTAAAAATGAATCGGTGCGTTCAGTCATGATTCAAACGCACAACGATGAGTTCATACTTGGGAATATGTGTACTTTTATTGCTGACAATTATCGAAGCCCATCCGAGTAGGAATAATAATGAATGTCAAACGGCAGTGAGACGCTGGTACGAACTGAAAGATCAACACTATCAGGATTGCTGTCGAGATCTAATTTCTATCAACCGTGAATATTCTTGCTCACAGTGCGAATCAAAGGCCCAACGGAATGCAACGATTGTATTATCCGAAAAGAGTTTTGCTGTAGAGTTTTACTGTGGAAGTGAACTAAGAAATCAACTGTATCGGGTGTGCTGTCATAAAATAAAACTCAAGGGATGTGCAAATTTAAATGTTAACTGTATGCTTAGTCCCGATATTGTTCCATTTGCTTCATTTGCTGCGAAACCGAAACGAGACTCTAATGGTAAACCCGTTAAAATGCGATTTGCCAAAAAATAAAATTTATACTAAAAATGCATTACCAATTTAAAGTATAATGAAAACGAAAAAGTATTTATTGTATAATTAAATTTCTCCCATTGGCGATAGAGCTCAAGTTAATAAATACGTATTTTATATGTATAAATGTGTATTCATTTAAAGTATATTATCTGTATTTTATATAAATTTGCCTATTATATAAATGTGTATTACTTATTTTTGAAATTGTACATTATCAGTCTATTATATTAATTTATATTATTTAAATGTTTATTTTCCACATTATAAAGTATATGTATTTTTGTTCAGCATCAATAATCCGTCTTTCGAACAGATGCTTTAAGAACTACAGCTAATAAATATGATAACAGTTTCCAAGAATTGTAATTTGCATGCAGTTTTGTACTTCAATGATGTGTAAACGGGGGATTTGTCGAGAGATACCAAACGAAGGTAGATATAAGTACATATATTTATAGTGCATGAATAAAAAAAAATAAAATGCTTTATTAAATTTTAAAATTGAATCGGTGCGTTCAGTCAGGATTCAAACGCACAACGATGAGTTCATACTTGGGAATATGTGTACTTTTATTGCTGACAATTATCGAAGCCCATCCGAGTTGTAATAATAATGAATGCAAAATGGCAGTGAGACGCTGGTATGAGCTGAAAGATCAACACTATCAGGATTGCTGTCGAGATCTAATTTCTATCAACCGTGAATATTCCTGCTCACAGTGCGAATTAAAGGCCCGACGGAATGCAACGATTGTCTTATCCGAAAAGAGTTTTACTGTAGAAGTGGATCGACGATTGAGACCTGCCTGCAGATTAAATAAGGAAGGAAAATTTGAACGAATGAGACATTCGTCATAATTTTAGTTCCATTTTCAAGCAATCGAAATTCTCAATAACAAAAAAAAAATTTTTAAATATTAATCAATACACAAATTGATTTAAAATATTTTACAAAGGTTGCACAATATTTGATCAGATTTCATAATTATTTAGTATGTTTTCTGATTGAAAATAAATACATTATATCATAAGCTGGCGGGAGAATGAATGAATGCCTTCATATATTGATAAGAAATATGAAAACAGAGAAACATAGAGATTTCAACCTTTGTCGGGAAGAGAACATATTCGTTATTTGTTTTCCTGCTGCTGATAACGTCAATAATATCAAAAGAGAGCTCCGACGAGGCTCCCATGTGTCTGGATGATTGTAAAGTTAAAGGCGGAGCCTCTTAGTATATATACAGTTTGTCAAGTTATTGTTTTGACAAGAAACAAATTACTTTTCATTTATCAATATAGCTTGACCCAGAAGATCTGCCTTTTTATATTGTTGAATGGAAATGTTTTTTTTGCAAAGTATATAATGCGAATGTTTTTATTTGTCAAAACATTTACTTAAGTAACTGTACACAATAAATGAATTTTTATAAGGTAAAAAAAACGATGCATATATTTGAAAAAAACGTTTGAATTGATGTCAGTCAGGATTTAATCGCACAACGATGAACTTATACTTTGGATTAAGTCTGTTCCTAATGCTGACATTAATTGAAGCTCATCGGAATTGCCATCAGATCAGTGATCCAACTAAATTACATGATTGCAAAGTGCGACGCTGGTACGAGCTGAAGGATCAATACTTTCAGAAATGCTGTCAAAATCTCATTTCAATCGGCCGTGAAAATCTCTGCCCACAGTGCGATTTAAGTTTCACTGAGAAGGCAACAACAACAAAAACAACAACAACAACAACCAAATGGAATTATATTGAAATGGAAAGAATTGCGTTGGGTACAAAATGTAGAAGAAATAAGAAAAACGAGTGTAAAAAATTGTATTAAAGAATGATTTTGAAATAATTTTAAATTAATATTAATTAATTATAAATCTACGTATGTATATTTATGCAATCGAAATTGTTTTTGAAATAAAAATCTAAAATATAGCTTATAGTATTGTACAAATATTATTGAGCTGATAACGATCTGATTACTATTTGATTTTTTTTTTTTAGAGCGCAGTCAGAGACTGTTGATATCGATAATTGTTATACAAATAATACTTCTTTTGTTTATAATGCTGGTTATCGTTTCTGTATAAATTTTGACTACTTAAATTATTTTCCATCACTATCTATTAATTTAATTAAGCACGAGCTTTTTCTTGTCGATCATTGGCCGTGGGGAAAAAATTGACACAGAGAAAAATATGTTTTTTGATACTTCCCGGCATAATGCAAATGCTGAATGCCTCCAATAATTGATAAGAAATATGTGGAGAAATGAGATTTCAGTTCAGTTGCTCGGTTCAGTCGAGCGACAACCTTTGTCGGGATGAGAACATATTCGAGCTTTGTTCTCCTGCTGCTGATAGCGCGAATCGCATCGAAACCGATTTGCGACGAGGTTGATCCCAAGTTTCGGGATGACTGCAAAGATAAGCTGCGTCGATGGTATGAGCTAAAGGATCAACTGTACGTGAAGTGCTGTGAAATGATGGAGGGCAAGGGATTTGTGAATCTAAATGATTACTGTGAAAAATATGCAGTAATAAATGCTACAGAAATAATACGACGACCTGTTGAATACTCTGATAAAACTACACTGACCGGATATGTTAAACGAGATTTCTTGAACAGACCCATTCGATTAAAATTAAGCTAGAATTAATCAAATGTTATTAGAGCCTTAGACTTCTCTCTTTCTCAAGAGAAACTTATAAATTGTCACAAAGAGCGCAAATTAATATAAATATATAAATAAATAAATGTGTGATTATAATGTAAATAATGTAAGCATTAATTGAAAATATAAATTATTGATTTTAGTCATCAGTTAATCGCACAACGATGAACTCATTCCTGGGAGTGTGTTTACTCCTTTTGCTTACAATATCGAAAGCCGATCCGAGTTGTAATCGGATCAGTGTCCTTGAGGATTTGCATAGCTGCAGAGTGGCACTGAGAAACTGGTACAAATTGAAGGATCAATATTATGAGGAATGTTGTCAAGCTCTCATTCCAATCGGCCTCCAAGATCTGTGCCCACAGTGTGAATCAAAGTCCCTACAAGAGGCAACAATTACATTATTATCCGAACTTTCAGTGGAAGTGGAACCAAGATTAGCGTTGAGCAGTGCTTGTGTTAAAGATAAGAATAATAAGTGTGTGAGAATGCTTTGGAATAAAAGGAAATATTAAATTAAAAAATTATTTAAATTTTTATATATTACTGACTGGCTATGTATGTAGGTCTTATTTGATCATCACAATTGATCATAAACTGGCAGCTAGATTGTCAGAGGAAAATAAGTAGATCGACTGTTAAGCATATGAATTACGTGCTCAGACTAAAACTGTATTAATATTTATAATATACACAGAAAAAAAATTGACATTCTAAAATCAAGTATAAAATACTTAATTTAAGCTCGCATTTTTTAAGTATGTACTCAGGATTAAGCTGAATAATCAAGCCTGTATCGGGATTAAAATGGGAAAATACACATTTGCTGAGCGCGAGAGGAAAATTCTCTCTCGACCTCTCTCATTTCAACCGGTCCGGTTGCTCAATGGTTAGAGTCGCCGACTCCAGTTTGAAAAAAATCTGGGTTCAATTCCCGAGTCAATTAAAAAAAAAAAAATTTAAAAAAATACCTACAAAAAAAAAATGTTTAAAAAAAAACATTTAAAAAAAAAAAAAAAAAAACGTTTAAAAGTAACGTAAAACATTATAATGAATACATATTTTTTAGCCTGAATTTTAGAATTTCATGATTGAGTTCGGGATTGAAAAAATCAATTATTTTATACTTGGTTTAAGAAAATCCGAGATTACCCCACTTCTGACATCGTTTCGGATTGAACTCGGGCTAAACATCCCGCCTTTTTTTTTCTGTGTATATTTTATTATACTATGTTTTACTATATTATAATATATGATTGATATTGCATATGGTCCATAAACTCATGGAAAACATATTTAAACCACAGAGAGAGAGAGAGAGTTCAATAATTCTAGCACAATCAGCTTCAATCTATTTACAGACCGAATGAGTGAGAGAGAGAGAGTGAAAGTGAGACAGTGAGAGAACGAGAGAGTAAAGCAGAGTTCAATAATAACAGTGCAATGAGCTTATCGATCATTGCGCTATAACTTCAAAACCTCTCTCACATTGTAGAAGTTTCATAACAGGCAGCTGTAAACTGCGCACTGCTTAAAATTAAGTATACGTCCCATAGAACCATTGAAATATGTATAAATACAATGATGTCTATTTCTCTATGTTATTATATAAACAGCGCCGTATAAGAGTTGGTAAAAATATAAAATAAATTAATCCTTTCTCTAAATTAAGTATTTTGTTAAAGAAGAATCACATAAATTTAAGTTAGACATGTGCGTAATTCTGAATGTAAGAATGTTCAACGTATTTGCACTCAGTGCTTTAAATCACACGCTTCATATTCCATTTTCACATATATGGGCTAACGTGACCCTGGACACTTCCCTTTGGTCCCTTCTCCATCTCCCACCGGTTGAATGGGTAAAATATGAAAAATATACAATAGAAAATATTCTCTAAGCACATTCCATTCGCATCATTGAGTTGTACTCGTACGTACAAACACACTCACAAACACTCATGCACATAAAAGTGCGACTAAATAAATAATAGAAATATTTTTCACAGCTATTTTGCATATTTTCATATACTCGTTGTAGTCCGATTTAAGGTGGACGTCGAAAAATGCTTTTGATGTGCGTTGTCGGTTGTCGGTTGTCGGTTGTCAGTTGTTATTTATTTTATTTTATTTTTTTACACTGTTTGCATTGACAACATTTTAAAGTACTTGTGCTAAGTGAAAATAAATAAATAAATATAAATATAAATAAATATGCGGCGAGTGCGAATGGATCGAAATCCATTAGTTGCTGCTCGAGAGCTTCTGCCGTGTCCCAGGAGCAATGATAGCGGGTGAACCTAATAGCCTCGACTCGACGTGTTGTCCCTTTCAATTATGCCAGGACAAGCACCAGTCCAAGGACCAAGGACCAGGCCCAATCCCACTTCGTCTTAATGCTGCGGTTTTTGGGCTACTCAAGCATTTTTCAATTTTACACGTTTCCAAAGAAAAAGCAAAAAGAAAAGTCATCGACAAGTGCTTCTCATTGTTATTTTTTTCTGTTGTGTTGTGTTTGTATAAGAGAAGATCCCGCGGGCAGTGGCAGGAGGAGGAGTAGGAGAAACTGGAGCAGGATGATTGCCAGCCAACAACGCTCGTCTATTTGGCGCGTGGAATTTATTGGCAACGGAATAATGCCAGGCACGTTCATTTGATTACATTAAAACGAAAGTGGCTAAAAAGGTTGGGCCCGCACCACAACTTCTCTACGACTTGGCACACTCCTCCCTCCTGGGTCCCCTTCTCCCCTCCCTTAGCATAATTGAGCTGTGGCCAGGCGGCGTTTTTAAATAAATAAATAATGCACGTGGCATTGGGACGCAGCTTATTATGCGCCTGATAATGCGTATACGCCTAGTCGACCAGCAAGTATCTAGTATATGTTTGTTATTTTTATTTTTCGTGCGCACGAAAAACAATAGAACCACACAAAGAACTCACACTATGAATGGTGTGGGTGTTACTTCTATTATTCCTTGTGGCCAGCCAGTGGGCGTGGTTTGATTTTCAATTGTTAAGCTAGTGCGTGTGTGTGTTTGAGTGTGTATGTGTGGGCGTAGTGTGCGTTTTGTGTGGTCTGCTAGAGATTTTATAGTTCGCAGTCAGATAATAATTTCGATTTACTGGGAGCTCGTGTCGTTTTAGCTTATTAAATTACGAGTACAATGGAATTCAGAGTTGCTGGAAAATGTGAGAAGAAAAGTGCCCCCGTTTTTGGACTAATAGAATTTCCCACATTGGTTTTTATACAAATGCTGTTTCGAGAAATTTTGTTTTAGCTATTTTAAAAAATTAAAATAGTTTTGCGACCCTTTTAAAAACTAGTTTAAATATACGACAATTTATCAAAACTGCGTATATAATCCGTATAATCAAAAGTTACACATATTCATCACATATATTCAACGCCACAGTTTTGGCCACAATTTCACAGCCAAGGCAATTCGTTCAGCTAATTGAATCAACTTTCAATTGAGGGAGGCAAAAAGCAGAATGCGTAAAACATTCAAATGCATAATTATAGTGTTTGTTTTCAGTTTTTCGACGAAAAACCAAACGCTTAGTTAAAATTAACAATAAAGTCAAATGTAATAAAAAGACAGGACGAATAAGGGATGCCCTGTGCACACAATACTATACAAATTTATAATAATAAATAACATAAAACTAGTAGAGATTTACGAGTTTGTTACAACTGCATCAAACCCTTTTATGTGGCATAAAGTAGGGTATTATTTCGCACAAATCAAGCACTCGACTTAATTGCTTTGAAATGAAATTAGCATTACATGTTTACAAATTTTGTGGCAGTATTTGAGAGTGTGTGTGCAAGTCCATTTATTATCGAACTAATTTGTGAATTTGTGTGCTTGTATTTTAATGTTTTATTTTATATAGTATAAATAATTATATATGATTTTTAAATTGCGGTCTGGCTGGTGCAGTTAATGCTGATATATTAACGCCACGTTGTTTCTTTTTTATTTTGGTTTTATTCTCATTTTATTACTCATTTGTAACATGAGCATTAAAGTAATTCAACAAAGTGCATAAATTAACAATAATAAAGTAAAAATAAAAAGCAAAAATGCCGATCAATTTATACATAATAATAAATTATGTCACACCCGCTCCAAACTCAAGTAATTGCAGTGCCAATCCATGTAATAAGCCCATAACCCATAATCCATTTCCCATTCGCTTATTACAATATTATTATTACATGGCCGGTTAATTTATCTATGTGCAGTTTGTGGAATTAAAAAAATAAAACGAAATAAAACAGCGAAGAATGCAACGTGTAGTAAATTTAATAAATTCATTATCAGCTCATTAACGACGGACTCATGGGGCGTATGCGCAATATTGTGCTGCAGCGCAATTAAAGCACAAATAAACAAAAAAAATTGCTGACATGACAGCAAAAGAGCGAATTAATAATGTGCGTAAGCGAAAAAGTTCAACAGCCGTTATTCGGGCATGTGAAAAGCCTTAAAGCCAAACAATTTTCGCATAGCAAAGTGAATGGGCGTGGCAGTTGAATGGAGTGTGTGTGTGTGTGTGTGAGTTTCTGCCCAGCACGGCCGGCAGTCTAATTGCAAAATAATACACATAGCCAGGGGACCAGTGTCGGGTCTTTCATCAATGCCACACACAAAAACACAGACACCTACACACACACACACACACACACACACACATACACATACAGGAAGGAGCAACAAAGAAAGTGGCAAAGGAAGGCGTAACTACAAGGAGCGCATGTTTCGGTTAATTAGTAAACACAGCAAAAAAACGAAGAAAAAAAGCAGCAAAGAAAAACGAAAAGAAATGAATGAGCTACAAATAGTAAAAGGAGTTGCAAACAGGAAATAGCAGGCTCTAAACACACAGTGCTCGAATTGGTGATACCCTGTAATATAAAAAGGAAAATGAAATGAAACGGCTTTAAATGCATACATCTTTAATTTCGATTAGAATTACTAATCAATTGGATTTTTTTTGGAAATAATCGTATAGTTCACTGATGAAAAATTTGTGATTATTTAATGATTACAAATATTAATTTTAATTTTTAATTAAACATTCTTGAATATCCACAGATTTTTAATTTCTTAATTTTTTGTAATTTTTAACTTCTTATTTTTTATCATTTCAGTTTAAATTAAATTTAAATTAATTTTATATTACTTACTTTAAATTTTACTTAATCTTTATTGAATTTCTTACATTAATTTTGGTCAACTGTACTTAGTTGACACTAAATAAATGAATAAATAAATAAATAAAAATAAATTCAAAATTCAGAAATAATCAAAAATAATCAGAAATATTTTTTTTTAATAGTTGGATTGTTTTTGATTTTTTTTCTGACTATTTTTAATTGTTTCTGATTATTTGTGACAATTTAGTAAAAATCAAATTATTGTAAATTTTCACAATCAAAGTAGCCAAAGCTTTTGATTATAATCAGAAATAATCATAAAAAAATCAAAAATAATTTGAATACTCAAATAGATTATTTTTGACAATTTTTTATTTTTAATGATTATTTTAGAATAATTGTAATAATTTTAGATTATTTTTGATATTTTGTAATCGTAATCATTAGATAGTTGGGCAAACCCGAAAATAATCGTAAATTAATCATTAGTTCGACTTTTAAACAAAAATAATCGAATTACTAATGATTATGATTACTAATCATTGTTAAACAGGTATGTTGAAATGTTTATTTCGAGTTTGAGAGCACATATCCTCTTTTACCTGCCTTATACAGGGTATTTCAAGTAACAAAAATGCCTGGCTACAAAACAGAGACTAAGAAGGAGGTATAGAGAACTGAGTGTTAAGCTTGAACTATACTTAAAGTGCTATTGGACTAGACTCTGCCGTTTGGGCCAAGTCCATGCCACAGCAAGGGGCAGGCAGAGTCAATGCTTAATTTGTTGGCATAGCTGTTGCCAAAACCTTTCATTCTCTGTCTCCGCCCTCCAGTCAGGCAACAATTGAATAACATGTGTGTGTTGCTGTTTTATTAAAGCATTAAGTATTGTATTTTATGAGAGCTTCCGTTTAATTTGGCCTTTGAGCTCACGAAACTACGACAAATAAATGTAAGCCTTAGTTGTTGCACATTAAGTTTAGCATTTAACTGTTTCCAATGTGCAACAAGAATAATCGAACAACAATTTGTTAAGCATTCAAATGATTGAAATGAGTAGTATCATGTGAACAATATGTCTCTCCTGTATGTCTCTCTTGAAATTATTCTCTTCAGGTTGATGAATAATTATCACTGCTTGAGGTCTCGAGTTTCAAAGAGAATAAACCTGTTTAAAAAATTCATAAAGTGTCTGTCATTGCTTAATTTAATTTTGTATGAGACTTTGATGTCGTATTTAATTTTTCTTAAGATTCGACAAAGTAATGGAAAATATAATTTTTGCTTTAATAGAGACTTCTTTAGAAAAGAATTACAAATGATATTTCCATTTAGCTTTTAGTCAAAAAACTTATAATGAAATGACCGACTGCAACTTGTGGAATTGCCACTTCATTGGCCATTCAATCAGCCACCACACACAGGTGGCGCCGTGTCCCGCAGATGAGACAGCAATCAGTCTGCAGAATGAACGGCCAATGCACTCGTGACAAACTTTTTTCATACACGTATTAAGCAAAGCATAAAAAGAGCAGAAAGCGTGTTACAAATAGCATAAGACGAGTGAAAATGAGAATGTGAATACGTAGCGCACATATAGTACATATATGCATAAATTGCGGCCAACGTGGCGTATACACAACGCACAACTCACACGCGCATACGCTCGCATATTTTTCGCCTTATGAATTCGTATTTTATATGAATTTTTGCTTGTTGGGGAGCAAGATAGAGATGTTGCCACTGCCTCAGCCACTGCCTCGGCATGGGTAATTTCAGCGGAGCGACGCAGCAGCGCAAAATGCAACACACCAATGCATAAAAATGCCATATTTCAAAATGCAAATATATTCTTTTAGCTTTTTTGATAAATGACACCGCGGAGGTCTGATGAAAATGGTGCACAGCGCTGCAATATGAAGCGTGCCAGCCAAGTACAAGTTGAAGTTGAAACTGAAGCTGAAGTTGCCACACCGGCTGTAAAACTGGCGAATGTGCCACAAGCCGTGAAGCATGCTGCGTGTTGGTATTTTAATTTAATTTGCCAACATTGCAGCAAAACAGTCGTTGATAAGGCGCCACAATCTGTTTTTTGGATCCAACATTTTAATGCGTTGAAACAACAATGTCTATGGATAAAAAACGCTTTCGAATGAAACCAACACTACCAAATTGTATAGCCGCTATATATTTTATTTTTCAATAAAATGTCTTAAATTGTTTAATTAAATAAAGGTATTTGTTTTTTTTATTTTATTAAATTTAAGTATTCGTTATTAGTTTTTCTTATTTTATTAAAATTAATCTTCGTTGTATTAATTTTAAAAACTATAAAATTTTATAACCTCTTAATTTTTTATTTTTCAATAAAATGTCTTAAATTGTTTAATTAAATAAAGTTATTTACTTTTATCATTTTATTAAATTTAAGTATTCGTTATTTATTTAGCAGTTACGTTTATATAAATTTTAAACACATTTCAGTGACGTATACGCGACTTTTTAATTAAGCATACGCCCCTTGCGCCACGTTAATACAATGTTTTTTTTATGGGCTGTATTTGTTGGCTTCATTAAGCGACTCAGCATTTGCTGAGCTGAATCTTTGGCAGAGACAATTTAAAACCAACATGCAAAGCATTTATTTAATGATTCGCATGCCGACACCAAAGCAGCAAAAGCCTCAACGGAGTTTGACATTTTTGACGTGGCTGCAATTGCAGCACGTAACGGCACGGGAAATTGCGTGGCTCAGCAGGAAAAGCGGAAAGCAGCAGCAGCAGCAGCCGGAAAAGCAAATAACTAAAAAATGACAACAACAAAAACTGAGAGCACGGAAAACGAAACTTGCCATGATTACACGACTACAAAATACTCTAAAAGTAAATTAAAATATGATTAACTATTTATTCAAAATTAAATATATTTAGATAGTGTAAAATGTATTTACTAATAAATATACTTCAATTCTGATAACTTCAGGTTAATTGCAGGTTAAATAAACAATTCAACAAATTATAAAAGTCTCATATCTAATGCATATATTCTCAAACAATTATAATACCTTGTTTTGCCTATATTCAATGTGCTACTAACAAATTCCTTTTGCCTTTAAAGTAAACCAAACCAGAGTTGTCTTCAGCAACGATAACAACAACAAAATGTCATATTTTTGTAGTCAAATAAACTGTCGCCTGTCCATCCCCCCTGAAGCTGGCAGATGATACATGAGCTGAGATTTCTTAGCCAAGAACAAGACAAAGCCACAGAAGCAGCCGCGTAGCAAATAAAAGCACAAATACAAATTCATGCGAAATGACATAAGTCACCGCAAAAGTAATTTTTCACTAATGAGCTTGCCACAGCCACCAGGTAAACTCCAGCACAGTGGGCTAAGGGTTAGTTAAACCTAAGAAAAGTTTGTTTGTTAGTCTGCCAAGACTTTTTAGTCAACAAATATTTTGTTAGCTTTTGAATTTGAAAAAAAAAAAAATAATAATTAATTTAAGGTAAGGCATGGGCGTATTTGTAAAATTATCATTAAATTTTTAGTAAGAGCATTTGTTAGTACACTATTTACTTGTATACTCTAAATAATCTGATCTTTGAGTTTAATTTTATTCATTATTTATTTAAAGCTTTTAGAAAATCACAATATTGAATACTATATTTTTAAAACACTGTAGCTTCGTTTTAATTTTAATTATTGTGTAATTTATTTGTAGGCCAGTGTGTGCTGTAATTTGTGTTGTTGCTGTTTTGCTGGGTTGATCTGGCCAGTGTGACTCATTGTAAAATTAAAAAAACATTTTAATTTTCAATTTTCCTCCTACGCGTTGCGATGGTCTTTGCCATCTTCATCAGGGAGTATGATTTTATTATTGGAAAAAAACACAAAGGGTTACATTTCATTTACATATACATAAACATACGATTATTACACTGATACATACATTTATTTTTGTTGTTATTTTAATTATTATCAAACATTTTTAATCGCGCTGGTGCCACTGTGCACTAGCTACCTCCAAGTTAATGTCGCGGCACGCGTTTCTATTCAGACTTTTGTCTTTAGAGCGCTGTATCATTCTATTTAATCTAATGATGTATCTCAGGTGTTTGTTTGTGAAATTTATCGTGAAAATTTTATGCGTATTCTTTGGCTTAAGGTGTTTTTAGCAGCCACTGCCATTGTTTTCTTGTCTTCTGTTTCCTGTTTTCTGTTCCTTATTCGCGATTTATATGCAGCTATTAGTTTGGATAAAAAAGCCAAATTGTTGTAACGTATTTTGTTGGCATGGGTAAGTTGGAAAGTGTAGGTGAGAGAAGTGCCAGAGAGAGAGAGGGTGAGAGTGAGTGGGAGTGGCAGTGAAAGAGAGTTTGGTTTTTCGGGCATAATTAGCTGGATGGTTGCCGCATCCAATTATCTAATATCCGCACAAGCACTCGCAACTCTAATTACTGCAGTCGGAGCAGCAGCGGCAACGACAGCCACACCTAATGCAGAAATTACAAAATGAATATTCATATTTAGAGCAGGAGGAGTACACTAAGCATCAGCATCAGAACCAGCATCAGAACATGCCGCAATCGTCGCCGCAGCTTATTGCAAATGGAAGCCGGATAGTTTTTCATTATTTTGCATTTGCTGCAACTTGTTGTTGTTGTCGTTGTTTTCCCTCTGTTTGTTGTTATTCTGGCTCAAATACAAATCTGCATGCAGTAGCATTTTTATTTTTTTCGAAGGTTTTTTCCGTATTGTTGTCAGTCCGTTAGTCCGCCTGTTTGTCTATTTGTTTGTTTGTTTGTTTGTTTGTTACTGGACCTGTGTCCGAATGGCCTGTCCAGCAGTTTTGCATTGCTTTTCAGTGCGCTTAACAATGAAATTTGCGCATAACCACATGCAAATTGCCAACCCACAACAACAACACACACACACACACACACACTGATACACACACTCGCATGCAGATTGGAAAATTTACAAATAATAATCTACGCGCCAGGCAAAAGAGGTTTGCCTGGTTTGGAGTGTCAAAACGAAATCTGCAGCTAACCAAAAAAAAAAAAAAAAAAATGAAAATGAAAATAAAAATATAGTATGAAAAACATAATAAGAGCCAGCTGAACATATGCGGAGTAGATGAATGCAAAATTCACTTTTCTTTGAAGTAAGACAAAAAAATAAAATGAATTTCAGCTGATACAAATTTCGAATGCTGTGAGCTTAAAAAAAGTATTTAAATAGTTTAAATGCCTTGAAATTTGTATAAGAAATACAAATAAATAATTTAAGCTGATATAATTTTTGAATGCCATGAGTTAAAAAAAATCGAATTTAAATAGTTTAAAAGCATTTCTGCCAAATAATGATTATTGGGTGTTCGGATTATTTTTGATTTTTTTTGGATTATTTTAGATTATTTCTGACTTTTTATGACTAATAAAAATCAAATTATTTTAAATTTTTACAATGAAAGTAGTCAATGCTTTTGTAGCTTTTGCTACTTTGAGTATGAAAATTTAAAATTATTCGATTTGTACCAAATAGTCATAAAAATTCAGAAATAATCTAAAATTATTAGAAATAATAAGAAAAAAATCAAAAATAATCCGAATACCCAAAAAGATTATTTTTTATAATTTCTGATTATTTTTGAATAATTGTAATAATTTTAGATTATTTCTGATATTTTGTAATCGCAATCATTAAATAATCACAAATTTTTTAACACTACGATTATTTCCAAAAATAATCTAATTGATTAGTAATTCTAATCGAAATTTAACAGATAGGTTTAAAAGTCTGAAATGAATACAAACAAATATTTTTTTTTACAATAAACATAATTTGTCTGGTTGCTCGCCCAGGGCGCATTTAGTCGAGGTAACATATTGAAACATATTACATGTCGTGGCTGTTTGTTATACGGTTATTATAAATACCCTTCCCCCCTCTCCACGATTCCAAAAATGTCCACCCAGCGATTAATCGATAAACGGTATTATAATTTGTTGCTGGCGCGGAATGCAATTTGGTAATTTGCGCTTTGTATGGCATATTACGCATACGCCATGTTATCCGCATATTTGGTCTGGCTTCGTTTCAACTATTTTTGGCATGCCCAATAATTCATGTTCGACATATGATATTTGATATGTGATACGCAACTTTTGTTTGTGTATTTATCAGTTAATTAGAATTTCTCGTCGTCGCTTTGGAAGTCTGCAAAGTCCGTCTAAGGCCGGAAATGACAAAAATTGTTGCACTCTTTTTTTTGCACATCCGTTTCAATTTAACTTTCGCTTGTCCAAGCCAAGGCTGTTGATGATACACAAGAAAGAAGAAAAAAAAACGAAACATAAAAAGGACAAAATAAAAATGGCAAACAATTCGTAAATGGGCAGATGCAAACTGAACTACAGCTTGTTACTTTTTGTTAAAAACCTCATACACACACACACACACGCACGCTCATAAATTTAAAAAATGTAATATCCCTCTTACGGAAATAACAATTTATTGGTGGTTTTTACTATTCGCAATTTATTTCAACTCCGCAAGGAAATGCATTGCGGATGTAACACTGAACTCCACCCTTCCACATTCCGTTTGCCTTTCCAGTTGCCGTGACCATTGGCAAAAGTTGACGCTGCAAACAAACAGAGCGACAGACAGACAGACGGGACAGGCAAACATGTAGCACAGTGTAAATATAAAAATAAAATAAAAATAAATATAAATATAAATATCGGGCTGCAAAGTGGCCAAGGCGTCAGCAGCAGGGGCAAGTTGGGGGGCCAGTTGCAGCCACAACCCACAGCTGTGCACCACCCAACCACCCAACCACCGAACCACCCAATCACCCAACCACCGAACCAACCAACCGAACGTTGCCCGGAACGCGGCTGAGATTGAAAATCCGTTAAGTCATCGCCACTGCTAACCGCTGTGGCCGTTGCCTGGTGTCGCCTGTTTTCCCCTGTTTTCCACCATTTTCCAGCCACGTTTTTTGTCTCGCTTGCTGCCTGTCAATGCAAGCGTGTTTGTATGTATTTGTATTTGTTTTTACTGTTGCTTTGGTCTCTGCTTCGCTGCTATGACCAAATCCTATGACAAATAAACGCTTCTCCAGCAATTTGTCGCTGCCGTTGTAACTTTGCTTTTAATTTAAGCGAACTGCAGAGTGAACCTCGACCGCCCAAGGGATTTGACGTGGCGGTCATTGAGATTCGCAAATCCTGCCGGCAATCCAAGACTCAAGCAAACCAATGTGATACTGTACACGTTAACCCTATTAAGAAGGAAGCTAGCGATAACGTTAAAGATCGAAAGATTCAAGCAATGGCCGTGTTCACCAGGACTAATCAATCAGTAATCATGTATTTTGTTTGCTCGATAACTAAGCATCACAATCAGAAAATTTCAGCGCACTATTTTGGTGATGAATTTTCAGTCATCATAATCACAAAATTTGAAATCATGATTGCTAATCACTGCATTTTACCAGAATAATCATGCAAATTTCATCGATTTTCTGTTGTCGATTTGTTCTCGTGAACACGGCCAATGTCTTTGTCAGTAAGAAAAGTCAAACAACAAGTGCTCAATGTTTTATTATGAAATTTAAGATATGTACAATATTTTTAAAGTAAACATAATAAAAGAAAATTTTTTCAAGGGACTGTTATCATTACAAGTTAGTATATTACAAAAATAACATATTTAATTAATTAATTAATTTTTTTTACAAGTTGTGTTTTAGGAAAACTAAAAAATAAATAGGCCAGGAGGTAGCTATGGGGTCCCTTTATAAGGATATAAAATAATATTGGTAAAAAATTTAGCACAGTCGCCGTTTTAAGCAAAAAAAAAAAAATAAATCTCATTCATAATCATTATTTTTTAGTTTTATTTTTTTTTTTTAACAAAAATAATGATTTTGTCTAAGTTTTATAAAATTACTCAATAATAATGATTATTATTAAAAAAAAGTTAACAAATTAAAATATAGTCATTAAAATTTAATTTGTATAATATAACTTATAATGATTACGGTCCCTGATTTTAATGATTGCATTTTAATTGCTTTTTCTTCAATGATTTTTAATATTTTTATATTTTTTATAATTTTATATCCTTCTGTAGGAACACCATACCTACCTCCCAGCATAATCTTATTTTTTTTTTCCCAAAAAACAACTTGTAAGAAAAATTGATTAATTAAATAGGTATAAATAATGACACTTAAATAAAAATAAAATTAAATGTTTAATTTTATTATTGATGTAAATATATTTGTTAAATTTTTTTTACACATACATACATTTTATTAAATAGTACATAGGGCTCTTTTATTGTTTCTGCTGGTCTAAGGGTGATTTGTTTTGGGACAATATTTTTAATATTTCTGTGAACTGCACTAATAACAGAGGTTCTTCGGTCATTGGTCTTATTGGTTTTAATAGGCCAAAACATTTAGATTCAATTTATCCACATAAATACATAAGTATATCTTAATAAGTTTACCTAATGGGTAAGCTAGTGCCATAAAACTACAAGTTAAATAGTATAGGGTGTTAATCAACAACTTTTTCTACATAAATTTATTCTTCCATAAATTATTCTTATGTCCCCCGATCTTTGATCACTTGTTATGACATAGCTTTAATTTCTGCCATAGACATAAACCCAAATATATAATCTCATGAATGACTACGAGAAATTCCCCGAAGTGGTTCAATTAATGGCAATTAGAGCATTCCAACTAAACTTTTTTTGCCTTTCCCTTTATATAAGTACTGAGGTAATCATTGATTAAATGTTTACCTGAATGTAATCTTATTTACTGGGAATTTCAGATAAAATTCCAATGAGCTCATATGTATTTTTAAAAAGGTGTTTGCTCAATTTGCATATTGAAAAATCCAGAGCAGTTGAACTTTTGTCGCAAACTAAATTTCCAAAGCAGAAATATTCAAAGCTTGACTGGGAAAAAAAGAGAGAGAGAGATGGAGAGAAACAGCACGAGAGAGAGGCAGCTTAAAGCTTTAAGCAGCTGATAAGACTAAAGGTTAAATAAAAATAAAACAACTCGACGCACATTAGTCGCAAAGTGACAGTTGCCGAGATGAAAACCAGCTCGATTTTATGTCTCGCAATCTGTGGAATTTTATTGATCACTTGCGGTGCAGCGAGTCACAAGTGTGACCAGGTCAAAGAAGAGCATAAGGAACGTTGTTTGACCTTAGTGCGACGTTGGTACGAGCTGAAAGATGAATTCTATCAAAAGTGCTGCGAGAAGAAACCAGGAAATGAGTGCAATGAATGTGATAAAACTGCGAAGCATGAGGCAACTGCAAAGATCAAAGCCGAAAGGCAAACCATGATAGAATCGAGAGAAACAAATAAATCTGAAAGTGAAGAAATCAGTGCGATAATGCCAACCTCAATCGAAGATCGTATATCGTTGGGGTCAAATCGGCGACACCATAATTTATTTAGAAATTCACCTAGATCCAGAAGTAATAAATAACATGACTCTTAAGATTGTTATAGTACTATTAACACAATAAAATAAATATAAGAGTAACAAACATATATTCTTTTAATTTAATCAATAACATTGACATCGAACTCAAAACAGGTATTTTTTATTAATATAAATAAATTGTTTCAAGCACACAAACTCGTTTTACTGGTAGTCTAGTAGTTTTTATATGAATGGTGTAAAGTTGCCGGCAAAAAACACTTTAACCTGTTTTGCATTCTATTTTTGCAACAAAGTGCTCTACTTTATTAATAAATTCCCTATAAAAGATGCGCTTCATGATCTTGCAGACTGCACATTTAATGCAATCTTCAGTTGACTGAAGGAGTACGGAAAGAAGATCGACAGTCTGAAGTCAACAGCCCAACGATGAATACACGCCTGATTATATTGATCTGCATTCTTTTGTTAAGGAAATGCATTGCGACTGAACCAAAGTGTGATCACAATCTCGAATCCTGCAAAACTGAAGTGCGTAAATTTTACGTACTAAAGAATAAGTTTTATGTGGACTGTGTCTCTAGGAACGGAAATGATTGCGACGAATTTGCAGATCGTCAAGCACAAATAAACTCACCCAACAAAAGTGACGGTGGATATAGAACATCTTTGGGTCCGAACTTCCCAAAAGCATTTGCGAAAAATAAAGGAAGAGCTATATTAAATACATAAATATTATAACTATATTTATCTAAAAATATTCTTTTGTCCACTTATTAGTTTTAACATATAATAAGGCCATGGAACGTGGGAACAAGTTTTCAATCTTTTAACAAAAAAAAAAATAAAAAATTTTAAATTATAATAAAATTATAATAAAAAGCAAAGTCCAGAATAAATGTTCACCTAAAAATTGGTAATTTCCATTGTTCTTATAGGTTATTGTGTCTTTTATCACTATTGAGTAAAACAAAGAGTTTTATTTAATATCTATATGTTTGCAATTAACCTTTTTATTTATAATTTTGATTTTATTTCTGATGTATGCAGAGATTTACTTCAACATTAATGAATTAAGAAATTACTTAGGTATGATTCTGTTTAAGAATTTGTTCTAAGAATTTGACGCATTTCAAATAAAATATTTATTTCTTTCGTTTTGGGAGAGTAAATTAACTCACACAGTTTCGTACGCAATAATAATACAAGCAATTAGATTAATTACTGAACTGGTTTGTCTAGATTTACATTTTGCTGGGAAAACGGGATGACTGTGTTGACCAAGTATTCCCCCACTTATTTCAGACTACCGCAGAGTGTTTATTATTGAACAGACTCTTATTTGTTTTCAGTATTTTTCATCAAGGTAATGATGTCATCAAAGCAGTTTGTATACAATGTGAAGTACTTAATTATAATATAAACATATATTAATTGATCAAATTTTATCTAAGGCGTGTGTGCTTTATTTCTGATTAGCTTCAATATGGATCAATTGAATTGTTATATGTTAGAGTTAGAACTCAAGTAAAGAATTAAAAACCCAAGTCAAGAGTAAGAAGTCACATGCAATAGACATATGTAACTATAAATCTTAAAATGTGAATACCATTCAACAGTTAGAAGTCACATACTATACACTTATGTAACCACAAATTTTCAATTGTAAATTTTTTTTAATCGTATTCTCGTTTACCACAACAGGTCCAATACAAGACTGATATGACTTGAATATTTATGCAGTACTTTTCGCATCGATCGTCAGTCGCAAAACAACCGCCAAACGATGAATATAAATCTCAGAACTGTTGTATTCTTGCTATTGCTGATAAGTTGCGGAGCTGTCGCACCTATCATTTTTGGATCCAATGTTGTACATTTTAGACCATTTTCAAAAAAAGTGGATAGGTAATATGAAAACTTTTAATATAATCTATATCAATCATCAAATAATCATTTTACTATCTTTTGCTTGTTCGACTTTTGATTTTTAAGTTAATTGTCTTATAGCCATATTCTTATATTCTTTTAATATATGTATATTAATTTAATATTTACAGGAGCCACTAAGCAAAAATCCTAACGGCATTATATATCTCAGACCCGAAGTCATAAAATGATGCAGCCCAGTTTTACAGTACTCGAGTACACTTTTAAAAATATAATAATTCATAGGGAATATAAAAAAAATTAACAATATTCTTTCAATATTTGTTTTTAATAACAATACATATGGAACAAACATAAATAATGTACTATTTAGTAGTATAATTTCTTAATTAAATAAAATTAATCAGATTAATTGAAAACTTATACATTTCGTCTTGGGAAAACTTTCTACTGGGAAATCGGGATGACTGTGCTTACCAAGTATTCCCCTACGTATTTCAGATTTCCGCAGAGTGTTTATTAT